>JARFXV010000619.1:1275000-1510703 GCA_031761425.1 Cosmopolites sordidus
TCGACAATGGCTGAATGATGATGATGATGTAATATATATATATATATATATATATATATATATATATATATATATATATACAACAAACATCAATTATGATTCATAACAGTTAAGGTACATTCAAATTTGACCGATAACAACTCGACTGCAGCAATAAAATTATTTAAAGTTGGTCTTCACGATAGGATTACCCGAATTTACGATTATGATTAAGTAAAAGGATTATTTCAGCAAGCTGGCGTCACAGCGGTCTCCACAATTCACTCCGCATATAAAACTGAGCACTTACAAGTCGTTTATGAGCTAATTAAAACGAGCCACATTAATATTTTTACAGAGTCAGAATGCCGTTCTAATGATGAGCAGTTGGTTTTTATTGCGCCCATTTTATCTAGTCGTTTCTAGTTTAGATCTGTCATAAATATGGAGTGAGATTTATTAGATTTGACGTATTGTCGGTTCGTATTTTTCGATTTTATTATTGATCATGATGTTTCAAGCATTTAATGACCAAAAAAACAGGAGATCTTAAAATTTTATCATTTTTGGAATAAAATTAATCATTGTACTCTAATTGTAATATTTGAGAAGGTTAGCGTAAGTTCAGAAGCCATCTTGCCACGAAAAGGGTAATCTAAGAAAGAGATATATTTCACTCACGAGAATTCAACGCTCTTAAAAACGATATGTTTTGACTAACCCAGGACCCGGCTAATACTCTGTTCTGTTGT
Source organism: Cosmopolites sordidus (assembly GCA_031761425.1). Taxonomy (NCBI): domain Eukaryota; kingdom Metazoa; phylum Arthropoda; class Insecta; order Coleoptera; family Curculionidae; genus Cosmopolites; species Cosmopolites sordidus. The sequence continues at coordinate 1,275,732 of JARFXV010000619.1, forward strand.
GTGGAACCCAACGATTTGAGTATATAACATCCGACTACTGTTATCTGATTGGACACAGTCCAAAGAAATCTAACACTGCATGTATGCACCGTCCGACGGGAAATTGACGGAAGGGTTGGGTGGGGCTGATCGTTTCTAATCAGCTGTCTCCTTGCGTTAGACTCTAACCCAGCTGACAATGGCTGTCAGGCCAGAAACCGGTCCTGGGAAGACTTGTCTTGACGAGATGGCGGCGGATGAAACCAACGGACCACGGAAACCAACGGACACTTGGATTACAGTTGAGGATTTCTATTGTATAATATATATATATATATATATATATATATATATATATATATATATATATATATATATATATATATATATATATATATATATATATATATAGGGTGCGGAAAAAGTTTCCGTACTTTTTTGTTTATGCATTTTTGGCTTAGTTAATTAAGTTATTTGTCATTTCTGATGGTTTTATTGAATTCCTTGTTTAATTTTGGTCCAGAATGTGTCGTAATTATTTATTTACTTTCAGTAGTATGTTCGTATGTTTTTAATAAAAACATCAGAAATATTCCATCCGTATTCCACGTATCCGTTCGTTTCAAACATGGCCTGGCTCTAATCGTTTCTAATCAGCTGTCTCCTAGCGTTAGACTATAACCCAGCTGACAACGGCTGTCAGGCCAGAAACCGGTCCTGGGAAGACTTGTCCTGACGAGATGGCGGCGGATGAAACCAAAGGACCAACGGACCACGGAAACCAACGGACACTTGGATTACAGTGACCCTTCCGGAGAACGTCCAGAAGGTCCGTTGCCTAATTCAACGAAATCCGGAGCGTTTGATGCGGAGGATGGCGAAAGAGCTCGGCGTTGATGAGAAAAGCATCCGTCACATCGTCAGGAGGAAACTGGGACTGCGCAGCTGCAAGATCGCTCGCGTCCATTTCCTCAACGACGCGATGAAGGCGAAACGGTTCGAGAAATCTTGTCGGATGTTTCGTCTGCTCGGTGGTGCTCGCCTGTCGAAAGTGCTCTTCATCGACGAGAAGATCTTTACCGTCGAGCCGCTCCACAACCATCAGAATCGCCGTCAACTGCTCAGAAAACGTCAGCAGAAGACCGCGGCTGCAAAAACCATCAGCCGCAGCCAATTTCCGGCCTCCGTCATGGTCTGGGCCGGGATCTGTGCTACCGGAAAGACGCCACTGGTCTTCATCGAGCGGAACGTCAAGATCAATGCTGCCAGCTATCAGCAGAGTGTCATCCGCGATGTACTGGAGCCGTGGGCGGCGCAGCACTTTGGCCTAGCTGGATTCACGCTTCAGCAAGACCGGGCGCCGGCGCATTCCGCCAATTCGACAATTGCCGTCTGCGAAGAGCTGTTTCCCGGCTTTTGGGGCAAAGACGTTTTGGTCGCCTAACTCGCCGGATTTTAACTCGATGGACTACTCGGTGTGGTCTATCCTGGAGCAAAAAATCTCGGCTACACTCTACGTCACGGTTGACCAGCTGAAAGTGGCTTTGACGCGCGCCTAGGGTGAAATTACAGTGTATCAGTGTGCGAGCATGGTCAGAAATATTCGCAAGCGACTTCGTAAATGTGTTGACGCCCAAGAGGGCAATTTTGAGCAATTGTTGTAATTTTTTTTTGTTTATTGTTGTTTTTACGGGTCTATTTTTACTGCGTCTCCGCCATAATATGGTTCCACATGTGATTGTGGAACCCAACGTTCGTGGGTGTACCTCCTGACTACTGTTGTCTCACTGGACTCCATTGGAGTCCAAAGAAATCAAAAAACTTCATATATATATATATATATATATATATATATATATATATATATATATATATATATATATATATATATATATTCATAATATTCGTTTGACTCACTAATTGGGATAAGTGGCGAAAAAGGGGAAAAAAATCAAAAAATCAAAAAAAATCCATGAACCATATCGCAGCGCCACCTACCGGGTCCATTTGTGAGTCTAAAGTATCCAGGAACCCACTCAAACACACACAAAAAATTTCATCAAAATCGGTCCAGCGGTTTAGGACTTCAGTGACATACAAACGTACTGAAGAATTATAAACATAAATAATATATTTATGTTTATAATTCTTAAGTACGTTTGTATGTTTTTAATAAAAACATCAGAAATATTCCATCCGTATTCCACGTATCCGTTCGTTTCAAACATGGCCTGGCTCTGATCGTTTCTAATCAGCTGTCTCCTTGCGTTAGACTCTAACCCAGCTGACAACGGCTGTCAGGCCAGAAACCGGAAACCAACGGACCAACGGACCACGGAAACCAACGAACACTCGGACTACAGTTGAGGATTTCTATTGTATAATATATGGCAGTCGACTGTAGCATATAAAAACAAGCTGTAAAAACGATAAACTGATATAATAACAATTCAAGGCTATCGATGTCAGGATTTTGTTGATAAGCGAACTAAAAATAATAAATATTTACATTGTGTCAACAATGTGTAGCGGGCATTTTCTCGTAGGGCTTGTCTGGGAAAATATTCTCTCTCCAGTTTATAATTTTAAGAAAAAACAAATGGAGGAAATACTTCAAAAACTAAACGAAATAAACGAGGAACTGAATATACTGGAAAATATGGATGGAAAATTGGAAAGAAGCTTAGAAAAGGATCACAAACTAGATATCGAAACACGAAAATTAAAATAGCGAAGAACAGAAGGCATTTGTGGTATACTTGATAAATGAAGTTAAGCGACTTCAAGCGTGGCCACAGCCTACAGAAGGGTGACCATACGGAAACCAAATATAGGCATACTCCACACCTGTGGATAAAAGAGGACTATAGATTGTAATATAAGATAGTATACTAGAAGAAGAAAGGGAAAATATGGAAGGCTGAACCATGAAACTCGAAGAGATTTACCACCTAAAACCAAATCACTTTTTAAACTTCCTGACTAATGTAATTCAATTCGACGTCTCGTTTAATGAGATTAGATCAACTCCTGATAATGTTAATATAGTTCGCGAAACGCACGTCGAGAAGTTTAAAAATCTGATTTTGTGTTTCTTGTTAATTCTCTTCGAATTTAAGTGTTTCGCGTCTAAGGTTCCAATACAAGAATAGAGCCATTATATAAAGTAAAGCCGAATGATTGCAACTATGGGAATTAAAAAATAAATTATAGAATAATAATTAAAAACGGGTCCCAGATTATTGATGCGCGAGCTTTGGAGCGTCAAATATCCGAAAATGAAGCGATTCTATTTTTTAAAGGTTTGCAATTTGATCGAAAAATTTTCAAAAGAGGTACCGGAGAAAAATATCCGAATAACGAAACTCACACAATTTCTATGAATGTAAGCCACAAGATGGAGAAAATTATGCGGAATTGAATACCGAAAAGCGAAGTATGACATCTCGAAGGGTTTGTCTAGATATTCGCGAAAAACTGGTCGGGGAATGCAATTTTTGCACAATGTTCGATTTTCTTCGATTCGAAAACGAACCTAACTCAATTTCTATGAAAGTTAGTCACAAAATGGAGAAGATTACGTGAAATCGAATGGCGAATAGCGCAGTTTAATATCTCGAACGGTTTTCTAGATATTCGCGAAAAACTGGTCGGAGAATACAATTTTTACAAAATGTTCGATTTTCTTCGATATTCGAGAAATCATATCTCGAAAACTAAAAGAGATAAATTAAAACAGGTCCCAGATTATTGATGCGCGAGCTTTGGATTCTATTTTTTTAAGTTTTGCAGTTTGACCAAAAAATTTTCAAAGAGGGTACCGGAGGAAAAGAACCGAAAAACAAACCTCACTCAATTTCACTCAAAAAAGTAATAATATAGAATAAATAAATAAACAACATAATAACAAAGGAAATCAAATATTTGTTGAAATAGCAACAATTCGATTACGGAATGGAATACTAAAAGAGAAAAAGAAATTAAGGGGCAAATGCAATAAAATATGGATAGTGGAGAGCACTGAAACATATGCAAAGGAAATAAGAAGAGAGAAAAGAAACAAAAAGAGATCGTCAGAGAAAGGGGAATGATTATCCACTCAACAATTATAATAAAAATAACTGCTGAATGACATAAGGAAAAGAGAATAATGGCATAGGCTATAGACACGGAAAAGGAAATAAAAACTGCCACCTACACTACTAGCAAACAAAAAAAGGAACGAAATTGTGAAACTGGAGTTCAAACAAACAAAATGGTAAAAGCAAAACAAATATATTACATTTGCGAATGGAATATGAAGACACTCTACCAAAAAGGAAAATTTAAACAAACAATAACTGATTGATTTGTCCGTTACTTTGTGGTAGTTCATTTTTTAAAAAGGAATAAAACAATTTTATACTTTGTTATCTATCACTTTTATTTTTAAACAAAATTTGTGTGACTATACTTTCGTAAAACGATTTCACAAATTTTGTTTAAAAATAAAAGTGATAGATAACGAAGTATAAAATTGTTTTATTCCTTTTTAAAGAAACAATTGCCTAGAGTCGAGAAGAATGGAAAAAATATAGATACTTTATAAATCATACATGTATATTGAATACAAAGGTGAACTGCCTAAAAGCTCAGCTAAGATGGTTAGGCATTCCCAGAAGATGCAGAAAACTGGAAATCAGATTCTTTATGACAATTTAAAGAACAAGAAACGATATTTGGGAGGTTTCAAAAGGAAGATACCACGACGTCATAAAATAGTCTCTTAAGAACTGTCAAGCATGTCGGAATGAGGAAAGACGGGAAACGACACACACAAATGGTGTGAAGAGACATATAGAGCTATGCAGCTCCACGAGGAAAATAATCGCTAAAAGGCAGAACCGAAGCTGACCGCACAATCACACCTCCTTCCGCAGGGGGTTTTGATAATAAATAATAAATATACTATTAAATATAGTTAGTTTTTTTTCGGCACAACCCTTGGAAGTCGGTGGTATAAGAAAAAGACTAAATATGAATTATTAAGGGGAAAGATAAAACGAATCAATCAAACTTACCGTCACCATATTGATTGATTAACTATAATATCATCTCCTACATCCAAATAATCCATTAATAACATTTAATATCTAATTATACATCACGAATTCGAATAAAATTTTCCCCGTAAACACTCCGCCGGATTCAGCAGGGTTTTCAATCATTCCACGTCCACCGTCTGAAAAGGATGGAGCGTGTCTTAATCTATTTTTGCCGATTGAATTTCGAGAGAGAGAAATTCGGCCAATTTCGGTCCGCTCACCTCATTTAAGTCAGTTAATAAAAGCCGTCGAAAAAAATGTCAAATAAACAGAAACTAAAGTCTGAAGAGTTTATCGGCTTATATCGAAATTTTTTTTTATATCGACACGTCCATCAGGAGTTTCCGTTTAATAGATACTCACCAGAAAACCGACAAGAAAAATACAAATTCATATTTTCAGATTCCTAAGAATTTTACTCAATGTGGTTTGGGATTAAAAAAATCCTGTGCCACCTCTATATTTGGAGCTGGTAATTATTTAAGGCTTCTATTACTTGATAAAATGCAGTTTTTGAAAATATCCACAGTAGCTTTATCATCGTCGTTTCTTTGCTTGGTATACAGTTTTTTAGGCTTGAAAAGCGTTGGTAGTTTGATGATTTTGGTGAATGAGGTGTATGAAGTGTATTCATACTAGTTCGTAAAAGTTTGGTATAGAAGTACAATTCGTATGAGATCGTTCATTACCTATCAAAATATTTTGTTTTGTTGTTATTATAATTCTATGATTAAAAAGTAAGGTGATTTTTTAAAAAACCCCAAAATATTTATTTGTTTATTCAAATTTGTTTCCTTCAAATTCATCCCCTCTCAGTGATAGAAGTTAGGCCAGTGACAGACTATGTGAGTGGCGCGACCTAGGACGCGCAACTCAATGATCAAGATGAAGCGTTCAAACGGAGTGAACATCACCCTACAAGCGGCACGATCTCGTCGACTATCGGTGACTGTACTGCGATCCAGCAAATGGCGTGATTTTTTAACAATTCTATCACACGTTGACCCAGGAAGCGAACACCAGAATGAAATCACTTGATAAGGAAGTGTTTATTTTTGAGGTTCAACAGTGCTCTGTTAGATGGGATACTAACGCTTCGACTTATATAATTCAACTCACCCGTCTGCTCCATGAGTGGTGTTTCCCAGATCAAGAATAATCAAGTGGCGTCAAAATGAAGTGGGGTGTCCAAGATCGCGCCACACAGGTCACCTCATCTGTCTTCAGTTATATTCGAAATAGTTTCCCGACATCTGGTATTTCCTTTAAGGTGACTATCGAATTCCCTTGATTTGCTTCTATCGACACAAAACGGCTGTCACGAAACCCGGTTTCTTTAATCGAGTATACATGAAAGTCACTCTGTGCTATATCTGGTAAATATGGTGCTCGTGGAGTGGTGTTTGATTGATTTTTAATGAATAATTACGATAATTACTATTATTTAGTACAAGATCCTTGATTTTGGTAATGTTTGCTACATTAGTTGACGTGGAAGGTCTATCTGAACGAGGTTCATATTGAACTGCTTCCCTATCATCACTGAAGTTCTTATACCACTTTTATAGATATTTTCCTGACAAGCACAATATCGGCACAAGAAATTCCATATTTTAACACAAATTTAATATATTTAACTGAGGTAGCCGATACTTGATGGAAATTCATTTTAAATAAAAAACCAAGATTAATATCTAAATTTCCATTATATTTAAAACTTACTTACTTACGTATGACAATTGTTCAAAAGTGTGTATTTGAAAAAGACACTGTGTGTCGAAACAATTGTCATACGTACAAGTTTTAAATATAGTGGAAATTTAGATATTAATCTTGGTTTTTTTATACAAATTTAATAATTACAATAGATGCTGTAACAGCTAAAATATGAAAAATCATATTAAACACTTATCATTTGACAACAACGATCTGTCAGATGTAAAGCGCGAACATAATTAAAATCACTTTACTTTTTGTTCATTATAGAATCGACCTTATGTCGTGATATCGACGCGTAAAAATTCAAACAGTACTTTATCCCATGTTTTTTTTTAATATTTAGATTTATTTTTAGTTATTTTCTATACCAATGCTTTGTTAAATATCTTTACAGGGTTTTTTTTATTTCAGAATTAAGAAGTATTTTATATGCATAGGCTATATACTTATCAGAAAAAAAAAATCCATTTGTTTATTTTGAGCTTTCACTAAAAGAATGGGATTTATTTCAATATGGACTTTTAGTTAAATTGAATGATCCTTTACAGAAGATATCATACAATATTCATGAAAAGCGAAGATATTTTTGTTATCAAGTCCGCGGAAAGTATGAAGCCTTCAAAATTAGTGCGGTATCTGGAAACAAAACATCCGTCGTTACAAAATAATCCATTAGAATTTTTCGAGTGCAAAATTCGTCTTGAAAAATCAAATTGCTATAAACAAATCAAGCTGTAATGAGACCACGGTATTTCAAGCATCCGATTTAGTAGCATTAAGCGCTGACCAGGGAGTCTAAGATCTCGTCCCTACAAGATTGCGGAAAAGCACATGTTACCCGCTGCCACTGATATGGTAAATGTGAGGATACGTCCGGATGATGCAAAAAAGTTGAATATTATACCACTTTTAAAATACACAACATCGAGACGTATTAATGAAATGGCCTATGATGTTCACGATCAGATAATTGAAAAGGTTAAATTAAGTGAATTTTTTGCTATTCGGTTCGATGAGTTAGCAGACGTGTCAAACTTGGGGCAATTTTTTGTTTTGTCTGATACGAATGCGAGGGGTCAATTAAAGAAAATATGCTATTTTGCAAATCAATTTCTGGTCGTGCACTGACGAAGGGCTCTTTAAACATTTTTATTGATGCAATACAAAACGAAGACTTAAATAAATGTATTGCGGTATCTAGTGATGGCGTGAAAGCGATAATGGGGAAGAACAGTAGTGTGATAGTAAAATTAAAAGACATTATGCCTTATATGGAATGGACGCATAGCATTCTTCACAGAAATGCGCTTGCTACAAAAAATATGCCAGATAATTTGCAAAATGTCCTGCTGAAAAATTTGTTAATTTTATTAAAAGTCGATCATTGCAAATTAGATTCCTTTCCATATTGTGCGAAGAAATTTGTGCCAAATACCATTCATTGCTTTTCCATACTAAAGTGAGATGGTTATCGACAGGAAAAGTTCTAACCAGGCTTTTTAAATTGCGAGATGAATTGAACATCTTTTTTACAAATAAAAATAGCTCATTTTCAGAGTTTTTACACCATGGAGAAACATTATTACTGTTGACTTACTTGAGTGATATATTTTCACGTTTTGAATGACTTGAATATGAGTTTACAAGGCCGCAACAAAAACATTATATTAATGATAGACATACTCAATGCCTTCATGAAGAAGCTTAATATTTGGATTATACACCTTGAAAAAGCCAATTTTGATGCAATGACTTTAACTTCGGATTATATTACCAAAATTATGGATTTAGAAAATTCGTTTATTGATCGCTAGTTGGAGACCATGAAAACACATTTACTCGATTAAAAAGTTAGTTATTGGAATATTGTCCAGATAGCAACGATAATTTGTCGAAAAGATGGGTTCTCAATCAGTTTGACGAAAATGTTGCAACGGCTGCATTACCTGTCGAGATTTACAACCAATTTGTTGAAATATCGGCCAACAAAACTCTACAACTATATTTTTTAAGTCAAGATTTCGATAAATTTTGGCTTGTATGACGATGTAAATACAGAAGCCTAGTAACGGAAGCTTTGAAAACACAATCCCGTTCGCTACTTCTTACTTTTGTGAATAAAGCTTCTCGTCTATGCTGGCTGTTGTGAAAACATTCACATCTGAAAATAAATTTCACCCTGTAGATGTATACAAAATTAATAAAAGTCTAGACCAATACTGAAGTTGAAAAACGATACCATCTGAAAAAAATAAATACCGGCATTTTTCTGGAGAATCATAAAAAAAGGACTCGTAATAAATATAAAAGTTACAAGTACCCTAAAGTAGTTATTGATGGCAATGGTACTTGGCACCAGAAAAACCAACATCCTTTCAGAGGAACGTGATAGCGAAAGGCTCTGTAGCGGGCAAATGGGCGAAGTGAGGTACTTGAGTAAAACCCAAGAAATGACAGGAACAGATGTTTTTTATAGTCTTATCACGCGGACAGAGCTTCGTGGGAATTCGAGGTAGAAGTCCGAGAGAGTATGAATCGAGAGTTTGAGTTGAAAGGTTGGTGAAGAGAATTCGGGTTAACCCATTACACGTAAATAGTTCGAGAGAAATCACAAGAAAAGAGTGAGAGTTGAAAGCACACGTTTAAGAGTTGCACGCGAAGTTTAAGAGTAAAAAGAACAATTTGAAAATTGCACGTTAGTCAGTTCCCTGTCGAGTCCGATTCCGAAATCCAGTTATTTTTTTTTACGCCAAATCTCGCAAAACTTAAGACAATTACAGAAAAATTGCCCATTAAAAGTGTAGTGAAGTAGTTGTGAATTTTAGTAAATAAATGTATATATGTATATCTTCTGCTAATTAATTCAATAACCAAGATTCATTTCGCGAACCATCGAATCCTGTGGAAATATTATTATATTCTTCAATGTGCGGACGAGGTTTCTAACAGAGGACTTCCCGCACACTGGCTTTAGCAACTAAATATAGAAATCGTCTATTATCGCTGGAAATTAATTTGCTTATGTGTGTTTGTAATGATGATCTACGTATAGAAAAATTTTTGAGCGAAAAACAAAATCAACCGTTGCATTAAATTATTCTTTGAAACAACTTTGGCTATTGCTTTATTTAAGTTTATTTTATTATGTTGTTATTACCTGGTAATATTTTATTTTCTAACATATGTTTTTAAATTAAAAATACTTCAATAAACAGATGTTTCGTATACGGGTCTTATTTTTTGAATACATTGCGACCCGCCATATTGCTAGGACTGGCGACCCCTAGGTTGAGAAACTACGAGCTAGATCGTTGATGTAACTTAAAATTGTAAATTAAAAATAAATGATTTAACTTTAACATAAGTTTTGTTATATTAGCTTAAATATTGTTAGGGTAGTGGTTTGATATTTTGAAAAAAACGACATAACTTATGGGTATTCCTGTTATCTAATTATTCCATAATATCTATCTTATTTAATATTATGTAACACATGGGCTGAAAAGTCCCGGGCCTAACACATAGATGGCGCTAGTTTTATTGCAGTCGCCTTTTTTTCAGTTAATACTAACCTTCAAAAGACAGCTGTTAAAATTTCATGATATTCTATTCATTAGTTTGTGAGTTATTATGCTAAGAGTGACGCTACTTTTGTTATTTTCAAAACAATGGATCAAAACGATTTCGTGTTTTAATTTTACACTGCTTCTTGATGGGAAAAAATACCGTTCAAGCGAAGCAATGGCTTGAAAAGTGATGGGGACTCCGCTCCATCAGAAACAACAATAAAACGTTGGTTTGCTGACTTCAAACGTGGTCGTAGAGACACCGATGATGCAGAACGCAGTGGACGTTCAAATGAGACGGTAACACCAAAAAACATAAAAAAAATCCACAAAATCGTTTTGAATAATCGAAAAGTGAAGTTGCGTGAGTTAGCTGACATCGTAAAGATATCAAACGAACGTGTTGGCTTTATATTGCATAAGCATTTGACTATGAGAAAGCTCTGTTCAAAGTGGGTGCCGCGTTTGCTCACTGTTGACCAAAAACGAGGACGCGTTGATGATTCTGAGCAGTGTTTGGCCATGTTTAAACGTAACAAACCGGAATTTTTGCGTCGATATGTGACAATGGATGAAACATGGATCCATCACTTCACTCCGGAATCAAAACGATTGTCATCTGAGTGGACAGCAACTGGTGAACCTCGTCCAAAGCGCCCGAAAGCACAACAATCGGCTGGAAAGGTTATGGCCTCGATATTTTGGGATGTGCGTGGTGTAATATTCATCGACTATCTTGAGAAAGGAAATACCATTAACAGTAAATATTATGTAGCGTTATTGGAGCGTTTGAAGGCCGAAATTGCAAAGAAACGACCGCATATGGCAAAGAAAAATTTTTTATTTCATCAAGACAACGCACCATGTCACAAGTCAATCAAAACAATGGCAAAACTACATGAATTGAACTTCGAATTACTCCCACATCCACCGTATTCGCCAGATTTGGCTCCCAGCGACTACTGGCTATTCGCAGACCTGAAAAAAATGCTCGCCGGTAAGAAATTTCGCACGAATGAAGAGGTTATCGCTGAAACTGAGGCCTATTTTGAGGCAAAAGATAAATCATTCTACAAAAGTGGTATTGAAATGTTAGAGCGGCGCTGGAATGATTGCGTTGCTCTTGATGGAGATTACGTTGATGAATAAAGCTAATTTTGAACCAAAAAAACTGTGTTTTCTTTGTTAGGCCCGGGACTTTTCAGCCCATGTGTTAATGTGCGTAAAATTGTTGAAATGAAGGCTCTATGAGTACTTTCAAAGTAACTTAAAACTAATTATATACGTATGGATCTGAAGTTATCATCTCACTCTAAATGAGTATTTTTATTTAAGTGGATGGAAATAGTTTGAACGGAAAAAGTTATATTAACTAGAGCCAGTGTTGGTCCCTGAAGAGATGCGACCGAGGAGTTTCTGTAATTTCATAGAATTAAACCGAGCAATGGGGAGAGCTCCATGCTGACTGCTGCAAAATTGTTTTGCCTTATGTTGCTCGATAAATCTTGTATAAGTGGTTGACCTAGTTCGAATAATGCCAGACAATCGCGAATAAGTTTAAAGGCTCGCCTTGATCTCGGAAGCCTTAATTAAAGATAAGCGAAATATTTGTTTTACTTCCGCTAAATAGAACCTTTTGCGGAAGTTGCAGTACTTAATTGGAAAAATTATGAAGAAAGAAGTTTTTTTGCCATTAAAAATAGCGGAAAAATAACTATTTTATTGAGATATTTAAAATATAAGGGAAATACGTACAAAATGACATATGGTTTTATTTTTGAGTCATAATTGATTATTGGTAATACACAGCACAGTCATATTCTATACCAATCATCTGTGGTTCTTTATTTATTAAAACTAACAAACATTAACAGGAAAAAAAATAAAAAAATAAAAAATATATTCTTAGTTTAACTGAGATCGGCCAAAATCCATTTAGTCACTATGTTATGGACAAAATGGATAAAAACAAAATTCAAAAATAAATAGAAAGAGGATTTTTTTGGAAGATGTAATTTGAGGGTAATAACAAATTCTTGAGGGATAAAATAAATATTACACATATAGGTACAAGGGGAAAAAATAAACCTTCCTATGTAGTAGATTAGCAATTAGGGTTCTGATAAAAATAGAACATAGTTCCTGATGATGCTAAGATGGTTAGCGAAACGTGTGTCGAAAACTTAAAAAAGTGATTTTAGTGGTAAATTTATTTGAGTTTAGGTTAGTAAAAGCCATTTGGGTCACGTGATGCGGTTGTCATCTATGTCATTTTATACGTATTTGCTATTTTACACGTATTTCCCCTATTTTATAAAATTCAAATGTCCTGTTTGCGGTCCAAATTTTTAAATCAATACATCAAATAAATAATGGGTATCATTTTATATACTACTAACATGATCAAGAGGTAAGTTAACTTTTTAAAATTTGCGCGCTTGATGTAACGATACTTTTTTTTTAAGTTGGAATAACTGTCGCATTATAGCGTCTATTGTAATTGCCAAACATTTTTGATGCCGGTTATTTAAAGTAGACAAAATTTCGGGTAAAGAATTTGCATTAAAAACGAAATATCTTAAAGTGATTGTTATAGCGATGAAATTAAAAAAAAAAATACGTTTAAAACGTTACGTTAAGAATTAAGTGATTAAGTGATATAACCAATTAACAAATGTCACTTTCTTCTTTAGAAGAAAAAGTAGAAATTATAAGATTAGTTGGTGATGGCACGCGAACTTTTCGCGGAGCAGCAAAATAATTTAATAAAAGACATCCAGAATACAACATTCATCATATTTTCTTATATAAACCAATATTTTGATCAAAACGAAAATGTTAATAAACTTTCTAATCAGCATCGTTCTCGTGAATTTAATTAGTTCTTGATTATTTTAATGAGAATCCTCAAGAATACTCAAGCGTTAGGGACACTAGTCGAATTTTAAATATCCCGAAAAACTCTATCTGGTTATGCTTGAAGAAAAATAATAGGAAAAAATAATAGGGAACCTTTTAAATCAAAATTTCTTCAAACACTTGAAGTTGGTGACAAAGAAAGAAAAATGGAATACAGTTTATGGCCCGAGAACTATCCAATAAAAATTTTAAGGGGATGGTAAGTCCTTATACTGTCCACACTGGATATATGGTATACCTATATATATATATATATATATATATATATATATATATATATATATATATATATATATATATATATATATATATATAGGTATATAATAATATAATAGGTATATAGGTATATAATAAATAATGGGTATCATTTTATATACTACTAACATGATCAAGAGGTAAGTTAACTTTTTAAAATTTGCGCGCTTGATGTAACGATACTTTTTTTTTAAGTTGGAATAACTGTCGCATTATAGCGTCTATTGTAATTGCCAAAAATTTTTGATGCCGGTTATTTAAAGTAGACAAAATTTCGGGTAAAGAATTTGCATTAAAAATGAAATATCTTAAAGTGATTGTTATAGCGATGAAATTAAAAAAAAAATACGTTTAAAACGTTACGTTAAGAATTAAGTGATATAAGGACTTTATTGAGGATGCAGCAGCAGAATATCTTATACTGAGTAATCACCGATTAAGCAGAAGGTGCCCCAAAGAGTTGTTAATGTTTGGTTGATTGGTCGGAAGACCAGGAGAATTAAAAAGCATCTCTGAATCGGGAGAAGAGTCTCGGAGAAAAAAACTGTGCACGCCGTTACCTTGATATTGTGTAACAGTCCTTGGTTCAAATGTTGGGGATTATCATAAGTCCAATAATGGCAATACTCCATTCTCCTCCCACTTCTGAACATAGGTTTCTTTCATGATTCTTTGTCCTGTGTCACCCGAAACCACCTCCTTCTTGCTAGCCTTTCAATATCGTCAAGCCATCTCTTCTGTGGCCTGCTTACACTATACTATTCTTGAATGCTTGATGATTATTTTCCATGTCTATCTATCCGGACGGTTCCCGTTACACTGAAACTGGGCTTTATCTCTCATCATAACTATTGCAATGTCATTTTCTTTCATAATTATGAGCATGCCTTAAAAAAAGCCTAGAGCAATCTCAGTTGCTATCTTATAATAATGGAAAATAATTCTTATGTGAGATTCGCCTGACAGTGGGCTTACTCATACGCAATGCCTCAGTTTCTTTCCAAACTAAGGGTCTTGGACATTCCGTTCTTTGGCAAACTGATAACCAGTACTAATCTTCATTAAAATAAACTAGGTTCATTATTAAGATCATACCCTGCTTTAATCATGGAATATTATTCATCGGGATAATCGACCTGAATGTAACTGAAGAATGAGACATTCCATTATTCCTAAAGAAGTATTTATATTATACTATTCAGGCCTATTTGATCGGCTTGCAATTATTATGTAACAAAATTTGTTAATTCATTTAATATGCTTTCTTTCTTCAACTCATGCAAATTTAAAATTTTTATAACTACTATTAAATGAATAATTTTAAGATGATTTCCTTTTTGTACATTCGTATGTCGAAATTCATTTTTAAAAAAGCAGTCACTTTCTTATCACGACAACAAAATCTTCATAAATAATTTACGCGTTGACTTTCGAAAAAAGCTCCCGTTTCTGAATATATTTATTTTCATATGCTTTTTCCACGTTTTTAATCGATTTTTTTTAATATTCATATCGATCTTTTTTTTATTAAGATTTATATACCGATACTTAAGGGTAAATAATTTTTCGCAAATACTTAAAGCTATAGAAAATAATTAATTCATTATTTTAGAACTTATAATCTATTAGATATTTCAAATTAGTATTATTATTTTTTAAAACAATTGCAAATTTTTAAATCAGAGTACAGTATCCCAGATATTTGTAATATTTATATTATAATAATTCTAATAATTGCATATATTTTCTGTTATTAAAACTATGTATGTCATGGAAAACAAAAATTGTAAACCAATTAACAAATGTCACTTTCTTCTTTAGAAGAAAAAGTAGAAATTATAAGATTAGTTGGTGATGGCACGCGAACTTTTCGCGAAGCAGCAAAATAATTTAATAGAAGACATCCAGAACGCAAGATTCATCATATTACAGTTTCTTATATAAACCAATATTTTGATCAAAACGAAAATGTTAATAAACTTCCTAATCAGCATCGTTCTCGTGAATTTCGAGCAATTTAATTAGTTCTTGATTATTTTAATGAGAATCCTCAAGAATACTCAAGCGTTAGGGACGCTAGTCGAATTTTAAATATCCCGAAAAACACTATCTGGTTATGCTTGAAGAAAAATAATAGGGAACCTTTTAAATCAAAATTTCTTCAAACACATGAAGTTGGTGACAATGAAAGAAAAATGGAATACAGTTTATGGCCCGAGAACTATCCAACAAAAAAAAGTTTATGAAAATCGGTCCAGAAATAAAAATTTTAAGGGGATGGTAAGTCCTTACTGTCCACACTAGATATATGGTATACCTATATATATATATATATATATATATATATATATATATATATATATATATATATATATATATATATATATATATATATATATATATATATATATATATATATATATATATATATATATCATCATCATCATCATCATCATCAGCTCGTATCGATCCACTGCAGGATGAAGGCCTCTTCAGCATGCTTCCAACCTTCACGGTCCTGGGCTTTCCTCTGCCACTCGGGTCCAATATACTTAACGATGTCATCAGTCCATCGTGCTTTCGGTCTTCTTCGCGGACGTTTGCGATCAAGCGGTATCCACTCCAGGATTGCCTTGGTCCATCTGTCGTCCCATCGCCTCGCTATATGGCCTGCCCATCTCCATTTCAACTGTTTTACTCTTCCAATGATGTCACAGACTTTTGTTTGTTCCCTGATCCATGCGCAGGACTTTCTGTCTCGTCTTGTAATGCCAAGCATACATCTTTCCATTCCCCTCTGTGCCACCCGAAGTTTTTGAATTGATTGCGATGTGAGTGTCCAGGTTTCACTTCCGTATGTCATAACGGGTAGAACGCACTGATCGAATACTTTTCTTTTCAGGCAAAGTGGGAGTCTGCTCTTAAACACTATGTTGGGCCTACCAAATGCCTGCCAGCCACATTTAACACGCCGTTCCACCTCCCGGGCGGTATTCCCCTCCATAGAAATCCTCTGCCCAAGATATACAAAGCTGTCCACAATCTCTAAATCCCTTCCTAAAACTGAAATTCTTCTGTCCTGAGCGAAGTTATTGAACATAACCTGACTCTTTTTCAGGTTTATTTTCAAGCCAAATGGTTCGCCAGCCCTTTGCAGTTCTTGTATGCGTCTTTGCAGCTCCTCTGGGTCTTGTGAAATGAGAATAATATCATCTGCAAATCTAAGATGGTTTAAGTTTGCACCATTGATCTTTACCCCATCCTGTTCCTAATCCAGTTTACGGAATACTTCTTCAAGGCCAGCCGAGAAAAGAATAGGCGATATTGCGTCACCCTGCCGTACACATCGTTCTATATTAATTCCCACTTCAAGATCATCAAGGTGAATTGTGGCTGTAGCTCCATCATATATCGATTCTAATAGGTTTACATAGGCTCCCTCTACACCTTGGCTACGCAGTGCATCCATTATCGCATGCTTTGAGATGGAATCAAATGCTTTTTCGTAGTCGATAAAAGCCAAGCACAGTGGCATGGTGTATTCGTTGTGCCTTTCTATGACCTGCTGTACAACCTGGATGTGATCCATTGTACTGAATCCACTTCTGAATCCTGCTTGTTCTCTTGGTTGTGCGTCATTCAGTTTTTTTAGATTCTTTTAGAAATTATCTTAGTGAAAACTTTGAACATCACTGATAGGAGGCTTATTGGACGGTAGTTCTTTAAATCTTCCTGTGCTCCTTTTTTATGTAAAAGGATCACTTCTGCATTTTTCCATAAGTCAGGTACTTTTTGTTCTTTGAGGCATTTTGAGTATAATTTTGCCAGTGTTTTATGTAACGTCCGACCACCAGCTTTTAGCATTTCGACAGTTACACTATCCTTTCCTGGAGCCTTGCCGTTCTTCATCAATTCTATAGCATTTGTTACTTCCTCCACTAGGATATCTGGTATTATATATTGTTCTTCCGTGGGTATTGCTGTCCCTGACTGGCTCTGATCTTCATATAACTGGGAATAAAACCTTCTGACAATCTCTAACATTTGGGTACGCGTCCTGCACACTGTGCCATCCTCACGCTTTAAAGCATATATTTGCGTTCTTTTGTTTCTCAGCTTCTGTTTAGCTTTGTTAATTCCTTTGTTTTCTTCCAGGGTTTTTTGCACTAGCTGCATATTGAATCGGCGCGTGTCCTCTCTGATACGTTTTCTTATAGTTTTGCAGAGCTCAGTGTACTCGACCCTGCCAAAAGGACTACCTGCATTTCTCATTGCTCGCCGTTTCTTCATTAAATCAATGGTGTCACTGGAGATTTTTGTTTGTTTGAGACATTTTTCTTCTGGTGCTATTGAAGCAGCCGTTTGAAGTACATTGTTGGCGATTTCTTCATATTGAACTGATATTTCCACCTCCTCTGGATCTTGTAACGCAGCAAACCGGTTTGACAAAGCAATCTCAAAATCGCTTCCTCTCTCCAGCAGTTTTCCAGAATCCACCTTGCCCTTCTTTGATCTTACCATTTTTTCGCGCTCTTTTCGACAGTCAATCCGAACCCTTGCTCGTACAATTCGGTGGTCACTTCCAACATTAAAATTGTTAAGGACAGTACAATTGGTAAATATTGTTTTATCGTTGGTCATGATGTAGTCAATTTCGCTTGTGAGCCCAGATGGACTTTTCCATGTCCATTTTCTGCTGATATTTTTCTTATAGAAGATTTTCTATAAGAAATATATATATATATATATATATATATATATATATATATATATATATATATATATATATATATATATATATATATTGAAATTATAACATTGTTTTGAAACATCATCCGTAAAAATTTCTTTGCATTTCTCGTGCATGCGAAATAAAAAAAAGAATATTTAGGAAATTCTATAACAAATACAATAAATAAATCAGATGAAATCGGAAATTGGAAGGTCTTCCGATATTACTGTCGAAAAACTTTCTTTTCTTGTACTCTCCAAAGGGTTCCCATAAAAGTCTAAGTCAACTTCAGCTCATCCAATTCAAATATCCGAATAAAAAAAAGGGTCACTCGGTTACATGCCAATCCTGTTTACAATTCTGAAATGCGATACAACAGCTTTTATCTGAAAATTTGTATAAAGTGATTCTACATTTAGTTTTATGTATATTCGTTTTTGTTTATTAGGTTTCAAATATTTACAAATCATGGGGAAAAAGTTTAATATTCTCTTTTTGCGTTTTCATTATAGAGGAGTAATCTTTACGTCGCCTTGAAGCACGTTCAATCTTTTTAATCTGGATGCTAGAAGCTCTGATTGTGCTAGAATTACTATATGTCACTACATAGAACTACTTGTCAAGAAATAGTTCATTTAATTATGAAAGAAGAAATTTAGAACTGTCTTAAAGAGCCTAAAAATTAATAAACTAACAAATTTGGATATTTTGTTAAATGATTAGGTAGACTTGAATAGTTTACCCTTGCCGATTGACCTTTTAGGTAGTAACTGATTTTTTCACTGTAAAATTTTATACACTTGGTATATTTTATAAGTAAGATCCGTTTTTTAGTAAGAAGAAAATTACTATATCTTTAAAATAAAAAATTTTCCATATTCTATATTTTTATCTACTTTCTTACATAATTTCCATTTTTGTTCAAACATTTGTCATACCGTTCAACAAGTTTTTGAATTCCGACGTCAAAGAAATCTGCCGTCCATGCAGTTTTAACTTATTCATAGTCGTTGAACCGTTGACCACCAAAGAACGAACTCGTTCAAGTACCGAAACAAATGAAAATCATTGAGTGCAAGGACTGTACTGTAAGGTCGGTGACTGTAAGGTGGGTGATCCAGTTCTTCCCATCCAAAAAACCTGATTAGACCTTATGTTTGTGCAGAAACATGTGGCCTTGCATTGTCATGGAGCAACATCACACCGGAAGACAGTTGGTCTTTTGTATGGCACGTGGAAGTTTTCTCAAAGTGACATAATACGCATCAGAATTGATTGTTGTGCCTCTCGGCATAAAATCCATTACAAAAAATCCCTTTCCTGTCGCAAAAGACAATTGCCATGATCCTTCGTGCAGAAATTGTCGGTTTGGATTTCACTCTAGTTGGCGACGATGTGTTTCACCATTTCATTGACTGTCTTGGACTTGGACTTAGGAGTCATGTGAGAAATCCAAGTCTCATCTCCTTTAAGGATGTGGTCTAACAATTCATCTCCTTCCTGATTGTATTGAGTCAAAAACGATAAAGCACAGTCCAATATCTTAGAATGGAAGCAGAAAGCAGTCTTAGAATCCACTACGAACACAAGTTTTGATAATTCAGTTTCTCAAAACAATGGTGTACAAAACTGACCTTAAAATCTGTGAAAATTCAATTAAGGGTGAATTTTCGCTTTTGCCAAGTTTCTTGCACTCAAGAATTGAATTACTGATATTATCTTACAGACGGCGGGCCACTCAATTTTCTTATACATTATAAACGTCTACAGCTCAGCACACAGACAGACGATACGGCTGCAAATGTTGCCTAAAGGCATGCAACTGGCGCCTAGAAAGCATGCTGGGAGCAGACGCTCAAGGTCACTGCGGCAATTGCGCGTCACTCCCACTCCTATTTAACGAACCATATGTAAAAAATACACTTCGTAATTTTTGTATTTAAAAAAGGCCCTGTGTGTCGAAACATTTGTAATACTAGTTTTAAATATAGTGGAAATTTACATATAAATCTTAGTTCGTTTATTTAAGTTACCAATTTCCTTGCAATAAATCGGAAATGCCGAAAGGTCACTTCAAGAATATCCAATCTATTACAGGCCGTTTCTGTATACTGTTCTTGTTTCGCAGTACAATATCATTTCCTCACAGACTGAAATCGACAAACCATTTAGCTTAATCAACCGATTTATCAAACCCATCCGAGTTCACTTGTCTCGCTATTAATTAGTTAACTGAACGCAATTTATTTTGCGACGTTAAACTTTATTAAATTGGACGAAGTCGATGGCTAATCCGGGCTACTTATGGAGCCGCTGGTGTGGAACGCTATATCTCATACAATGTTGTCTTAGATATTTCGAAATCTATTAGTAAGTTTAAACTAGCAAACTAGTTTCGCCATTTAGGATAATAGTTGTTTTCCTTCCGTGCAATTCGATACTGGCGGAAGTTTAAAGTTTTCGTTGGTGAAAAGTTGCAACGACTTCTTGTTGAATCTAATTTGCGGCATTTTTTGCTCTTTGAAAAAAGATAACAAGGTATTAGCGGTGTAGATTGTTGCATAATCGATAAGAAGTTCTAATTGTTAATTATTGAGTATATATATATATATATATATATATATATATATATATATATATATATATATATATATATATATATATATATATACATATGCAGTATACGAAAAAAAAAAACAATTTTCGGTTAAAAGACAATAAACACGAAGCTCTCTTGACATTTAAAAAATGAGCTTTAAATTTTAATACTTTAAAATACTAGAAACCTTTAAAAAAAATTGTGTAATTTTTTCTTGAACGTAAATAAAAAAATAAAAATTAAATTGGGCCATTTTTGAAAAGCGCGATGTTTTTAAAAATTCGATATCTTATGAACGGGTAATCAAAAAAACTCAAAGTTTACCAGGAAGGGTTTGTCGATGGGTACAAAAAAATGTCAAAAAATTGAGAAAATCAAAATTTTCCAAAGTGTCCGAAAGTCTGGAAATGGCCAAAAATCGCGACGTTCAGTATCGGCAGCCGTTGAGATCGGACGTGTTTTCGATTACTTCTGTGCTCCCGTACAACGGAGCGGTAATCGTTTAGTATTCGTTAATAGTCACGTTCGCGAATTCACCTTCACCGGTACGCGATGACCACAACCAAAGAGGCGCTGCTCTACTTCAAAGGCAATAGCCTTATGAACCGATCGAATTCCGATTTAGTATCGATGTGCAACAAAAACTCAAAACACATCGATAAACTAATCACATGGAATAAAGAAGCAACAGATGAGGCCAAAAAGTTATCCAAAAGCAAACAAATAATAGTCGAGCTAACAGCTATGATCACCAGTCTAAAGCAAGAGAACGAAAGACTGGAGACTCTACCAGACCAGAACCACCAGCACCACCAGAAGACGAGGCCGACTTGGCTCTCGAAGATAAAGCTTACGCACCAGGCTTCGACTAAGAGGGAAACTGACAGATCTCCACCAGAGCCAGATGGCGGAGAAAAAAGAAGGCCAGATAGCACGCTGAAAAAGACATCTCTTCGGAAACCTCTGCCGAACCTACTGATTCAACGCCGTCAGTGCCTATCGAATCCTAGGACCCGCGGGAAACAGCAGATACACCTTCTGATAGCGATCCGGGAGAAATTAGTCTTCCTCGAAGTCATCCGGCACTTCGAATACAGCAACGTGACTATTCGGCCAGCCAAAACCATTCCAGTCGGAGTACTGATCGAGCCCAGATCGGACGAAGACCGAAATACCGTGCTACAGTATTTCACAGAAAAAGGCCACCGATTCCAAGCCTTGAAATCGATATCGACTAAAGACGTCAGATTGGCTCTAGTCAAAATGGACTTCCATCCGACTAATATCACAAGATGGCAAACCAACCAAAAGAAACTAATCGCGATTGTAAAAGTTACAGTCCCGACCAACGAATCAAATATATTAGAAGTAAATCGCATCCTGCACAAGCCCATCAAAACCGAGGGTCAAAACAGCAAAAGCAAAGCACGTCAGTGCTTTAACTGCCAGGAATTTGGACATGTTCCAAACAGAGCAAAGCAGATCCAGTTTGTGTAAAGTGCGCAGGAATTCACCGTAGTAGTGAGTGGACCTGGAACATGTTGCAACTGCGGAGGCTCGCATACAGCGAACTTTTTCAGATGCCCCTTCTCCAAAACCCCACCCGGAAACCAGCCGTGAAGACATTGTCTCCACATCGGTTCCCGACCCTAACACCTGCAGATCCGTCCCCTATCATGACTGGATTGCAGCTCAAATACAGCAAGTGATGGGTCTGTTCTACACACAGATCAGTTCACCCACACGTGCGGATTAACCTAAAGAAAAAGAGTCAGGGCTAGCTCCTTACCCAGTATAATAAAATGGAATGGGTCAAAAATCGAATTTTTCGTAATATAATATATATATATATATATATATATATATATATATATATATATATATATATATATATATATATATATATATATATGAGGTTTAGTTGTATTATGTTGGAATTTTTGGAAAAAGTACTGAAATAAAAATAGATTACATTTTGCATCGAGTTTGGAGGAGGTAATTAACGCATGTCCGTAGTTATTTTGTGTATCTGGTACTGCGTATTGAGTCGGGATACAGGGCCGTACTTTTTTGCAACAGTACCCAGAATTTGTGAGAGTTATATTTCTCACGATATTAATAAAATCTCCCTCTAGTTTTTTTGGTAGGGGATCGTTTCCATCTTTTCATATTTGTCCTGTCCACGTGGTTGATCCGGGGGAATCATCTTTGGCTTATTTCCACGTAAGTTTTTGGGTGTCTTCGAAGTCCTTGCGATGCACAGGAGCAGTCCCACGGAATTATTGAAACAGTAAGGGGTAGACAGACCAACATTCCGCCTCACGTGGCCTGTGCGACACTCATCGGGTAGTTTCGTGGATTGACTGACCAAAGATAAGTTATCATCCTACTAGTCACATTGGATTAAGTTCATTATTGTTTATTGTCTACAAATTAAATTGCCGGTATATTACTAACCCTGTAATTGAATCCCTGTCATGTTGTTTTGGCTTTCACGATACTGTTTTACATGATTATAATAAATGTCTAACTACCGAGTAGTGTTTCCTTTTGTCGCCTGAAATTTCATGTTCTCTGAGCATTAATTAGCCCTGGGTAATATTTATCAATATATATATATATATATATATATATATATATATATATATATATATATATATATATATATATATATATATAAAGTCTCCAATTTCAAGTAGCAATATCTGATAAACGCACTAGTTTTGATATAGAATCAACTGTTTTTGAAATATCTTTAATAAATTCGAACAATGCAATTTTTGGTTAAAAGACAATAAACACGAAAGTCCCCAAAATATCCATGATATCAAATTAGGTATATCCCCCTTGAACTTAACACGTTCTAGATAAGACCTGACACTTTCACTAATATCTATTTTCTTTAAGCGAAGTAACTTATAAGGGAAAGTCTAACATTGGCCAAAAAAGTTTAAAAAAACGTCACCATCCATACGGCTTATTAGAACAATGCCACTAAATACTTTCAGTGACGGATTCACATAAATATTTGCTTGTGATGGTATCATTACGCCGTGACCAACCAACGAAAAGAACCTCTTTACATAATTATGCTCTTTGTGAATGTGTCTTAAACTTCCTCAGCCTGTTTTCAATTGAAAGGCGAATAGAATGCAGTCTCTTAAATGTTTCTTTTTGAATGACATCGCGTTTACAACTGATTTTTCAAGTTCTGTTCACAGTATGCTCATATAAAAGATTTAGCATGAAAGATGTAGATTTAAAATGATTGTATGGCGGGAAAAAAACTGATTCGAACTAAAAACTGCATGGTTCTAAACGGAATGACTATTTTTTTAAGTGTATTTTTCAAAGCTAATATGAGATTTATTTTTATCTGCTAGACATGTTCACAACTAGTTCTTTAACATGATAGCCTTGCATTATAACATTTTAATAGTAATGAAATACTTTCTTATGTTTAAAAAAATTGCTTTTAGAAAATAACGATGTAGTTTCTTGTATCTTGTATGAAACAGCAAATAAAATTAAAAATAGTAAAAGGCACAGGCTTACATTAACGTCTCAGCCGCATTTTCGGCATTGTGGTTCGCTCTGTGTAACATCGTCCGTAGATCCCCCCAGCCTTGTCTAAGTAAGTTTCCCAAGATTACCCATTTCAGTAAAACGTCTAATAAACTTGTATCTCGTAACTTATGGCATAAAACGAAGGGATTAGATATTTAAGGGATCTGCGACACATAAAAGCTCTACTGGGAAGTAAAGTTAACATTGTTTTGTATTTGTCTTTCCAGTTTCTCTTTGCGATGTTTAGTAAAAGTTTTTTAAGCCTGAAAAGGATTTAATTTACTCTTGTAGCGATGCAGGAATACAAATTTCATAAAACTACTTCACAAAAATTGGCTTATTTGAAATTTTAACAGGCTATTTTTATGTTCGAAACATTCGTGGTCCTTAAGTAATTCTCGGCCTTTTTGGCCGCTTTTGACTCGTATTTATGAAAAAAATTATACAAACTTAATTTTCGAAACAAATAATAAAGTGTCACTTTCTGTATACTTTCACCGCCTTATCAGGTAACTGTCGGGTCTCAAGTCGAAAAAAATGTGGTGGTTTAGATGTGATGAAGTCACTGAAGGTTTCTCGTCTTCCTCTATAGATGTGAAACAGCTAATAACCAGCTAATTTGAAAAGGATGGGAAAAAATACATTACAGGGGGCTAAGTCTGGACAATAGGCTAGGTATGATAAAATTTGGCAGTCCAACTCGGTGATTGTTTCCAGAATCCGTTTGAATGTGCAATGTCTTGAAAGAAAATGCTGGTATAAGACTTTTTTGCCTCCAGAACGCTATTAATATGAATCAATTGATGCGGATAACATTTTAGCAGTGACCGTTTGATCAGATTGGATCAGATCATAGTGCACAATATCCAGATGATGGAGTAAATATTTGATTTTATCGCTTAGTACAGGTGCTTTCAATCTTTAGCTATCCAAGGGTTATATATATATATATATATATATATATATATATATATATATATATATATATATATATATATATATATATATATATATATATATATATATATCATCATCATCAGCCCGTATCGATCCACTGCAGGATGAAGGAATCTTCAGCATGCTTCCAACCTTCACGGTCCTGGGCCTTCCTCCGCCACTCTTGTCCAATATACTTAACGATGTCATCAGTCCATCGTGCTTTCGGTCTTCTTCGCGGACGTTTGCGATCAAGCGGTATCCACTCCAGGATTGCCTTGGTCCATCTGTCGTCCCATCGCCTCGCTATATGGCCTGCCCATCTCCATTTCAACTGTTTTACTCTTCCAATGATGTCACAGACTTTTGTTTGTTCCCTGATCCATGCGCAGGACTTTCTGTCTCGTCTTGTAATGCCAAGCATATATTTTTCCATTCCCCTCTGTGCCACCCGAAGTTTTTGAATTGATTGCGATGTGAGTGTCCAGGTTTCACTTCCGTATGTCATAACGGGTAGAACGCACTGATCGAATACTTTTCTTTTCAGGCAAAGTGGGAGTCTGCTCTTAAACCCTATGTTGAGCCTACCAAATGCCTGCCAGCCACATTTAACACGCCGTTCCACCTCCCGGGCGGTATTCTCCTCCATGGAAATCCTCTGCCCAAGATATATAAAGCTGTCCACAATCTCTAAATCCCTTCCTAAAACTGAAATTCTTCTGTCCTGAGCGAAGTTATTGAACATAACCTGACTCTTTTTCAGGTTTATTTTCAAGCCAAATGGTTCGCCAGCCCTTTGCAGTTCTTGTATGCGTCTTTGCAGCTCCGCTGGGTCTTGTGAAATGAGAATAATATCATCTGCAAATCTAAGATGGTTTAAGTTTGCACCATTGATCTTTACCCCATCCTGTTCCCAATCCAGTTTACGGAATACTTCTTCAAGGCCAGCCGAGAAAAGAATAGGCGATATTGCGTCACCCTGCCGTACACCTCGTTCATATATCACCATCATATATCGATTCTAATAGGTTTACATAGGCTCTCTCTACACCTTGGCTAAGCAGTGCATCCATTATCGCATGCTTTGAGATGGAATCAAATGCTTTTTCGTAGTCGATAAAAGCCAAGCACAGTGGCATGGTGTATTCATTGTGCCTTTCTATGACCTGCTGTACAACCTGGATGTGATCCATTGTACTGAATCCACTTCTGAATCCTGCTTGTTCTCTTGGTTGTGCGTCATTCAGTTTTTTTTAATATTCTTTTAGAAATTATCTTAGTGAAAACTTTGTACATCACTGATAGGAGGCTTATTGGACGGTAGTTCTTTAAATCTTCCTGTGCTCCTTATATATATATATATATATATATATATATATATATATATATATATATATATATATATATATATATATATATATATATATATATATATATATATATATATATATATATATATATATATATATTAGTGGTTTCTGGACCAAACGCATTGGTCCAGAAGTCCTAAGTCTGGACAATACGCCAGTTATGATAAGATTTGCCAGTCCAACTCGGTGATTGTTTCCAGAGTCCGTTTGAATGTGCGATGTCTTGAAAGAAAATGCTGGTATAAGACTTTTTTGCCTCCAGAACGTCATTAATATGAATCAACTTGTGCTGATAACGTTTTAGCAGTGACCGTTTCATCAGATTGGATCAGATCATAGTGCACAATATCCAGATGATGGCGTAAATATTTGGTTTTATCGCTTAGTACAGGTGCTTTCAATCTTTAGCTATCCAAGGGTAATATATATATATATATATATATATATATATATATATATATATATATATATATATATATATATATATATATATATATATTAGTGGTTTCTGGACCAAACGCATTCTTCATATCGCGAGCTGTTTCGGCAGCTTTTCGACCTAGTTTGAACTGGAACAAGAAAATTTTGCGAATTTGCTTTTTGTCCATGTTACATTTAACGCTCTGAAAGACTGGCCAAAACTATTTTAGAACAAAACTAATACCACAGTTATATAGTGTGAAAAACGCGCTTAAAAATAATATATAAAGTCAAAGCAATTTGACACAAATGTATTTGAAAACACAGCATTTAAAATTAAAATAACTAAAGCAGCAAGGTCTTAACAACCTAACATTTACTGTTTTAGTTAGTGTTAGAGGGTATGGCTTTTGATCAGAGCTGGTATTTATTTTTGTAACTCCACCTAATTTTGTAAAAATAAACTTTTTTTAAAGTAATAATTGACTTGAACAGAATGTCGGACAATACCTATTATATTGATATACATTCTGTCAAAAATTACCGGAAATTGTTCAATGAAACACAAAATGTTTATTATTTATTATTTATATTACTGCAAAGTAGGCCCCTTGAGAATAATTAATTTATGCCAACGATTAATTTAATTGTCAAAACAATTTTAAAATGCATTTTCTGGAATCGACTTTAGTTCTCGCCGCGAATTATCTTTTATGTCTTCTATCGACTGAAAACGGGTACCTTGAAGTGGTAATTAGAGTTCGAAAAGAGAAAGAAGTCGGCTGGAGTCACACAACATTGCCTTAACTTTTGGTGGACTTTGACGTTCTTTTTTTCGGTTTCGACTAAGTTGGAAGGCGCCATTCCGAACCCTGTTAGCTGGTTTGCATCTCAAACTCGTATACCTATGTCTCATCATCAGTTACAATGCGTTTTATGAATGTGGGGTCGGAATTGACTCGCTTTAGCATGTCTTCAGCGACATTTACGCGATTGAGTTTCTCTTTAGGACTTTCGGTACTAGTCGAATAGCAACGCGTTTCATGCCCAAACAGTCGCTTAAAATGGTACGAATTGATTCGTGAGACAGAAGAAGATCAGCGGCTATCTCTCTCAAACTTAATGACGATTTTCATTTCCTTCACTTTAGCGATGTTAACTTCAGTTGAAGACGTTGATGGCCGACCAGAGCGAGGCAAATCTTCCACCACATCTCGACCGCACTTGGATGAACTATACCATTCACATGCACGTATCTTTGATAAAGTCAATTGAAAGTTTATTCAAATTAAGACAAATTCTTTGTGTGATGTTTTTTATCTGCAGTAAAAATCGCAAAGAATCAAGATGAACTGACAAAATCGAGCACTGTAAACAATCCAAATGTCAGATGACGTTGAAACTCCGCATGAGTATAGAGGACAATTGTGCCAACTTAGCGATAAAAATAATTTTGACAGTCCCTTTTAACGGGCTTTTCAAACGATCAATTCCCGGTACTATCCTGGAAAACTAACAGTTAAAAATTCACAAATTAATACTGTTCAAAAACAAAGAAAATTAATCTGTGCTTTACGCAAAAATTTGCTCGATCCTTGAGCTACCACCACGACATCAACAAGTAACTCCCCAGTCCCGTCTCTGGCCTTAAGCCGACGTCAGTCGAGCTCGAACTGATTGTTTAGAAAGGAGCTGAAGGGATGACTAAAAGTATGACCATGTACGTTGGCTATGGCGAATATAGACCGTAATTCAGTGCAACTCATGTCATCCTGTGATGAACATCCACAACTGTCAGACTAAACCATCCGTGTCCGGCTCAGGCCCTGTCTAGTATGCATGCAAAGTTGCATAATGCATAGTGTTACATTGCTCTACGCAGGCCATTAAAATAATGGGTAATTTTTGAGTAGTTGGGGTCACCACAGGGTGGCATTAGCTGTATTGTGTTGCAGTATAAATCCGACATGGCCGAGGTATGTGTTATCTTTGGTCATTCTTTTAGCTACGTCCCAAACGTTCAGCTCGAGCCCAGAAACGGGCCGGGGGTACTTTTACTGATGTTTTGGTGGTAGTGAAGGCACTGATGAAGTCCAACTATGTGTCTAGAAGCACAAAACAAAGAATCTATACAAGAGTAATAAGACCCACAACAACTTACGCATGTGAAACTTGGACGCTAAACCGAACAGAGGAAGAGAAATTGAAAAGGTGGGAAAGGAAAATGTTACGAGCCATATATGGAGGAAAGAGAATTGAGGAGGGATGGAGGCGAAGAACAAATAATGAGTTGGAAGAACTGTACAAAAGTCCAAATAAAATAACATTTGCGAAAGCGCAGAGAGTGAGATGGCTTGGACACGTGGAGAGACTGGGCGGAGGGAGAATGACAAATCTAGTGTTACCCAGAAGGCCAATAGGGAAGAAGAGGAAGGGCAGACCAAGAAAAAGATGGATGGGTCAAGTGCAGGAAGATTTGGATACGATAAGGATGGGGGAATGGAAGGATATAGCAAACAATAGAAAGGATTGGAGAGGGATAGTCCAAACTGTGCTGCAGAGGAACTGGTGAAGGATGGGAACCACATATGCAATGTTATAAATATATGTAAAATAGTGATATGTAAAATACGATATTGTAAATACTATGCCCAAGGCCTTCAAGGCCTGTAGAGCTTCTAAATAAAATTGGTGGCAGCTAATGAAATGGGTAATTTTTGCGTGGAGCATGGATGAATTTTCCTTATTTTCATAAATTTCTAACATTCTCCACCAGGCCGCTAGCAAATTTTCAAAACAAAAATTAAACATTAACCTGAAAATGATCCCAATGAGAATGAATTGTTATAACAAAATGGAAGTAAATTCGTAAACACATAAAATACAGCGGGCATTAATGGAAAATCAAGTGCACACATCTCATGGAGAGCGATGTGTTTGGCCACGAACTAATTTCGGAAATCTGATAAAATTTATTGCAGAACAACAGAGGTCGAATTCCAAGCCCGAGCTGTTCCTAATAAAGCCCCGAATGTTGTATCGATCAGATAACAAAAGCGTCAATTTCATAACTTTTTCTGCGTGTTTGTTGTTGTGCAGTTTGTACATTACTGTGTTATTTCTGGGTCGTTTCGTTCCCGTTTTTCGTTTTTGTTATTGTCAGGAAAGTTTTAACTAAACGAGATCATTTGGAACTTTTCAGGTTTATCTAAACAACAGGTTTTTGCGCTACACGTTTTTGTTAACTTTACAAGTTAAGTTGAACATGTTGGAATAAAATATTGGAAGCATCTATGTATCAGCAATATAAGGGTTTTTGTTTTATTTTATGTTTCCCAAACATTATCAGTAGAACTTTGAAAGGTTTATTTGTAAATTTGTTTCTAAAATATTATTTTTAAATCATAACTCTTACGTCTCTACTTTTTGATAAAATTAACAACCATGTTATTGAAATGAAAGCTTCTTTAGCCGCGTTGAGCTTTCGGTAGGGGCAAAACTTATGGGTTCGCGTCACCGACATGCTAGGGACGTGTTGCGCCAGACTGGCGACGTGAATTGTGTGTTAAATGTGTTTCAATGTGTTTTAAATTTAATTGTGTTTTAGATAATCATTATTTTAATTGTTTAATTGTAGAATCACTGTGCAGTACAAGAGTGAGTTCTTAATATTCTAATATTTTTATGAATAAAAATGAAATACAAAAACAAAGCATTTATTTTGGAATATTTCCAATATTGGTATCAATATTTACTTTGAAAAATTTAATATTATTTATTTTTCTAATATTTAATCTCTGCAATAGAGAGAGAGAGAGAGCCTTATTCCTGCCCCTATCTGGTGTTAAAAAAAATTATTCGTAAGATAACAAATGATTGCACGGCCACGAGGGTTCTCTAACTAAGATGGTCCTAAAATATACCTCTACATGCTTCGGGGGCAGCTGGGCAGTATGTTAGCAATAAAATCCAGCAGAGCTGATAAATAAACTCGGCACTATCCCCAAAATATCCCAAACGCTAAAACTGTATCCATCGGAAGTTTTGCACTTGGTCAAAGCCTATTGCTGTATAGTCAACTGCTCTCGAAGGTGGTCAAAAAGGTGAATCTAAAAGGAGGAGACCAAAAATGGTCCCTTCGAAAAATCAAGCCTGCGAAGTAATTCAGTAGCTCTCTGTTAGAGTACTGTCAATCAACCAAGGTTCCAGTATCGGACTGAGGTGAACGAAAATTAACGAATATATAGATATAAACTAAACAAACATGGTACCGACCCTGTGTTAAAGCCTGTTTAAATATGAGCAAAAGATTGATCAAGTAAACACGTATTTTTTTTTTTAAATCAACTCTCACAAATTCTCGATACTGTCGGAACAAAGTACGGTCCTGTATCCGGACTCAACATGCAGTACCGGATACACAAAATGACCACGGACATGCGTTAATTACCTCAATGACCCGACGCAAAATGAACTCCGTTTTTATTTCAGTACCTTCGCCAAAATTCCAAAATATGGAAAGATATCTGAATAACTTAAATTTTAATATAATATAATAAATATAACTAAATTTGGTAAATAAATATAACCGCAACCAGCAATTCTTCATCCCCTACTTTTTTTTGGCTGTTCTCGTTCAGTTCTGCATCATTTGTATTATCATCAAAATGCCTAGTTTGGAATTCCTGGAACCACTTTTTACAAGAACTGCACGGAAAAGCATTATCTTCCAAAGAAACATTTTTTTTTAGTTTAAGGTTGGCAGCGCCTATAATGTTTTTTTAACGACATCGCGTCTACACCTGCTTTTTAAAGCTAAATTCGCAGTAAGTTCGTATATTATTGCTTGTGTTGATGCTAAAAGATTGCGCTATAAAATAATTGTACGGGGAGAAAATATTTTGTTTTGGGTATAATAAATTGAGGATTAATATATCAATTTCTGATACTATACCTAAATACTCTGAAGAAATCAAATTTGGACAAAATTTAACATTTAAATAGTACCTGATTTTTCCACTTCTCTTCAAATCCTTAATATATCTCTCCTAATAAATAAACATAAACAAGAATGGCATCGATATTATTATGAAACTTTGATTGAATATAAACGTGAACCACGCAATCAGATATACCGAATAAGCATTAATGAGAGACGAGAGATCAAGTACATACATTCGGCGTAACGAATGGAGAGCATTGTGTTTGGTTACGAACTAATTTCGGAAATCTGATAAAATTTATAGCAAAATAACAGTGGCCCGCAGCGGGCCATGTCGTTTCTAATAAAGCATCGAGATTTGTATCGATCAGATAAAGAAAAATGCCAATTTCATATCTTTTTCTGTTTATTTGTTGTTGTTGTGCAGTAGGTACAATTACTCTATACTGGTTTCTTATTCTGTTTAAAGTTTCTTGGAGTGGTATTGCATTGAATAGGGTTACTTTTTTCTATATATTAAAACAACTTAGATACTAGATAGGTGAACTTAGATAGTTAAAAGCAGGACTTAAAATGGCAAATTACATCAAGGATGAAATAAACACACTTCCCATATATATATAATTTGATTTTTTTTTAAACGAGAACAGTACTTTGCCAGGCATTTGGCATTGTTAGAAACAGCATTTTTTTCTGAATTTAACGAGTTAAATATTGAATGTTTTTTTTTCTAAAATATATTTACAAAAATGGCTAAAAAATTTATATGTATATACATCATCATCATCAGCCCGTGTTGATCCACTGCAGGATAAAGGTCTCTTCAGTATGCTTCCAACTCTGCCACTCGGGTCAAATATACTTATCGATGTCATCAGTCCATCGTGCCTTCGGTCCTCTTCGCGGACGTTTGCGATCAAGTGGTATCCACTCCAGGATTGCCTTGGTCCATCTGTCGTTCTATTGCCTCGCTATTTGGCCTACCCATCTACAATTGCTTTACTCTTCCAATGATGTCACACACTTTCGTTCCTGATCCATGTGCAGGGCTTGCTTTCTATCTCGTCTTATAATACCAAGCATACATCTTTACATTTCCCTCAGTGCTACCAGAAGTTTCTGAATTAATTGCTATGTGAGTGTACAGGTTTCACTTCCCTACGTCATAACGGGTAGGACGCACTTATCGAAGATTTTTCTTTTCAGGCAAAGCGCCTTCTGCCAAATGCCTGCCGGCCACATTTTATATAAAGTGGTCCACGCTCTCCAAATCCCTTGCTAAAATTGAAAATCTTCTGTCTTGAGCGAATTTATTAAGCATAACCTGACTTTTTTTCAGGTTTATTATTAAGCCAAATGGTTCTCCAGCCCTTTGCAGCTCTTGTATGCATCTTTGCAGCTCCTCTGGGTCTTGTGAAAGCAGAACGATAACATCTGCAAATCTGAGATGGTTTAAGTTTGCACCATTGATTTTTAAACCATCCTGTTCCCAATCCAGTTTACGGAATACTTATTCAAGGCCAGTCGAGAAAAGAATAGGCGATATTGCGTCGCCCTGCCGTACACCTCGTTCTGCATTAATTTCCGCTTCAAGATCATCAAGGTGAATTGTCGCTGTAGCTCCATCATATATCGATCCTAATAGATTTACATATGCTTTATCTACGTCCTGACAAAGCAATGCATCCATTATAGCATGCTTTGAGATGGAGTCAAATGGTTTTTTGTAGTCGATAAAAGCCAAGCACAGTGGCATGGTGTATTCGTTGTGCCTTTCTATGGCCTGCTGCACACCTGGATGTGATCCATTGTACTGAATCCACTTCAGAATCCTGCTTGTTCTCGTGGCTGTGCGTCATTTAGTTTTTTTAATATTCTTTTAGAAATTATCTTAGTGAAAAATGTGTACATTACTGATAGGAGGCTTATTGGACGGTAGTTCTTTAAATCTTTCTGTGCTCCCTTTTTATGTAAAAGGATCACTTCAGCATTTTTCCATAAGTCAGTTACTTTCTGTTCTTTGAGGAATTTTGAGTATAATTTTGCCAGTGTTTATGTATCGTCCGACTACCACATTTTAGGATGTCGACACACTGTCCTTTCCTGGAGCCTTGCCCTTTTTCATCGATTCTATAACATTTGCTGCTTACTCCACTAGGATATCTGCCATTTGTTCTTCCTTGGGTATTGTTGTATTTAATTGGTTCTGATCTTTATATAACTGGGAATAAAATTTTCTGACAACCTCTAACAATTACGTACGCGGCGGGCACACGGTGCCATCCTCATGCATTAAGTCATAAATTTGAGTTCTCCAGTGGTCTTGATCTTCCTCATCAGCAACTCATTATAATCCCTCTATTAGAGACTATTACGTCAGGGACAATAATTCATAAACCACCCTTGTCGGTACAAATAATTTTTCTTTCTAAAATTAACATCAACGGGGTTATTTCAAGCAACATGCCTCTTTATAATAATTTACCTAAAAAAACCCTTTTAAATTTTTTTCGTTTGTACGCACACCGAAACTAACGATCAAGCATCCCTTTTTTTCAGAAAGAGCGAAAAAAAACTCACGTTAAAGAAATGCTTTTGTAAAGTACACTTTTCCATTTCCATACATACATGGAAATTGCTTCAACGAGTCACATTTGTTGGTGTCATATCGGGTACTGAAATATACGACGACGACTGTAAACAAAAGGAATTACGGTAAAATCCTACTGGTTGAAAATTTTCTTTTAAATATGACGAAGGAAAATATTCAATAAAATCTTTTCTTAAAAGGATGGAGTACGGAACGGTAATTTTTCTTTTTAGGCATTTTGTTTGGTACATCTGGCTTTCTCACATTTGGTTGTCTGAAACTACTTTAACTTGTGATAAATAGAGAGCGCAGGTTGATTGTTTTATGTATACTAAAAACATTCACAAGTTGGTAAAACTATTGGAAAAAATGTTAATAAATAGAATTAAGAACGAATATTTTAGAAAATTGGAATTACAAAAAAAGAATTTGTGTTGAATGGAAAGATCATATATAAGTTTTATAACTATTTTTATTTTAAAACTATTTTAAAAGCTATATCAATTTGAAAATACATTTTTAAATCTAGTATCCATGACGCGCAGATTGTTCCCGAAAAAACCCGAACGGGTGTGACGTAACAATGTTTATTTTCCCTCAATAGTACAGAGAACTGATGGAGTGTTTTAGTTTTAAATCAACTTATTCTTGTTATTATCATTATATTGATCAATTTATTGAAAATGTCAAATCTAATAAGGTATCGTGCCTGATTCGTACCATATTGTACGAAAACAACAAAAACAACCCCCGAAAAAAATGCTTTAAATATGCCACAAGATATTGAACGTTGAAAATAATAATTCCGAGCATATGTAGGTGTATATATATATATATATATAGAGTTTTTTGACTTCTTTGGACCAACGAGACAACAGCAGTCAGGAGTTATACACCACCGACCGTCGGGTTCCACAATTTCATGTGGAACGCACAACAACCTGTGTCTCCGCCATAACGAACATTGGTTAGTTGCTTGACGGGGAGGAAGCCCAACCCGTCTCTTACATTGAAGGACACATGTTTCGTCTGTTTGTGGTTAAAATCGTCAGGGTACCAACATATGCTCTCCCGCCAAAAATAAAGAGTCCCTCTCCACGACCAAACAACCCATATTTTCGCCGACTTCTCGTCGGATCGCTTATAAAGGAGTTTTTTAACTTCTTTCGACTGCGTCCAACGAGACAACAGCCGTCAGGAATTATACACCCGCGACCGTTGGGTTCCACAATCTCATGTGGAACGCACAACAACCTGTGTCTCCGCCATAATGAGCATTGGTTAGTTGCTTGACGGGGAGGAAGCCCAACCCATCCCTTACATTTGAGGGCACATGTTTTGTCTGTTTGTGGTTAGAATCATCAGGGTACCGACATATGCTCTCTCGCCAAGAAGAGGGAGTCCCTCTCCACAATCAAACAACCCATATTTTCGCTGTCTTCTCGTCAGATGGCTTATATATGGAGTTTTTTGACTTCTCTGGACTGCGTCTAATAAGGCAAACAGTAGTCAGGAGTTATACACCCGCGACCGTTGGGTTCCACAATCTCATGTGGAACGCACAACAACCAACAACCATTCTCAATGCTTGTCTGAATATTATACTGAGAATTCACATAAGCATTGAGAATGCCAAGTATAACTCGAGAAGCTCTACTGGTGGATGGTTTCTAGCATTAGTCGTCAAAACACCGTCGAGTAAACAATTTGAAAACGATGGATAAGTTTCCAACGAAACGTCAGCAAAACCGTTCACCAGATAACTGAACAAACTAACATAAGGCTAATTGAAAAATTCACTGAGTGGAAATGATAAAAGAAGTTTATATATGAAAATACAATCAAATCAATCCTTCAGTCGCCATCAAACGCCAACAAGCATCTCCCCAGACTGGTTTCTGGCCTTAAGCTGTCATCAGTCGGGCTTCTATTTGTACGTAGCCATATTAATCGGCCAGATCGGGTGAAAGCAACATTGAAATGCAGCTCACGCCATCCAGTGGTTCGTAACAGTACTACTGTCTGAAACCGTTCGGACCCAAACCCAGGCCTTATATTCAGGTACCAGATATGTATGAAAATACACAGTGGGCAAGTGGAGAATATTAAAAATATTCAAAAACAAGGAAAACTTTTTTCCTGTGCCACACGTAAAATTCTCAATCCTTCAATCGCCATCGAACGCCAACAAGCATCTCCCGAGAGCGGTTTCTGGCCTTAAGCTGCCATCAGTCGGGCTTCTATTTGTACGTAGCCATATTAATCGGCCAGATCGGGTGAAAGCAGCATTGAAATGCAGCTCACGCCATCCAGTGGTTCGTAACAGTACTACTGTCTGAAACCGTTCGGACCCAAACCCAGGCCTTATATTCAGGTACCAGATATGCATGAAAATACACAGTGGGCAAGTGGAGAATATTAAAAATATTCAAAAAACAAGGAAAACTTTTTTTCCTGTGCCACACGTAAAATTCTCAATCCTTCAATCGCCATCGAATGCCAACAAGCATCTCCTGAGACCGGTTTCTGGCCTTAAGCTGTCATTAGCCGGATTTCGGGGTTTGGGTTCGAACGGTTTCAGACAGTAGTACTGTTACGAATCACCGGATAGCGTAAGCTGCATTTCTTGGCTGCTTTCATCCGATCTGGCCGATTAATATGATCAGGACCCTGGTCTATCCTTCAGTTGCTTGTAAACGTACAATTCGAAGCCCGACTGATGACGGTTTAAGGCGTACGAATTAATTGATAAATCGACTTGAAACTTCACATATGTTCATATAAAGGATGAAACTTCAAAATGTGGTAAGTTGTATAGTCCTTTTACTGGTCTATAGGTGTCGCCACCGACCTTTTCAACTGGCCTAATATAATTCACAGAAATAAAATTATTTCAATGTATGTTTCATTTTTTTCACTCCGAAACTAACGATCATGTATACATTTTTTTGTAGAAACAAAAAAATACTGAAGAAATGTTTTCGTAATGTATATGTATACTTTGCAATTTGCATACATACATAGAAATAACTTCAACGAGACACATTTGTAGGTGTCGTATTTGATACTAAAAAAAATTTAACAACGAGAAACAAAAGGAATAACGACAAAATTCGACGGTTTTAAAATTCTCTCTTTAACATGACAAAGGAAAATATTGAATAAAAATGTTCTGTTAAAGTATAAAGAGAATACTGAACGGCAATTTTTGTTGGGTGGCATTTTATGGGGTACACACGTTTTTCTAAAACAGTTCCTGGCATACGACTTGTTTGGAAAATCAGCGGGAACTGACTGTGAGTTTTCTGGTCGGTGATTAAACAGTCGAAATGCATTTCATGTTTGATTTCGAACGTATTTTCGACGATAAAAATGGCTTTGCGCGACTTTAATTACGATTCCATGGATTATAGAGCTTTATATCGGAGCCTATCCATGTTAGTGGAAATACCTAAAAAATTAATGCTCATTCGAGAGTTACTCGCAGTCTTTTTTTTTAATATCTTTATTTTTGGCTCAATTTATTCTGCAGGATCAAAACACCTGTTATCCTGTTCAGATATAAGTTGTTTTCCATGCGTTGAACAGATGTACACTCGGAAATAATTTTTCTATATTATTTTCTATATTATATATTATAGATATATATATATATATATATATATATATATATATATATATATATATATATATATATATATATATATATATTATATATATATATATATATATATATATATATATATATATATATATATATATATATATATATATATATATATATATATATATATATATATATATATATATATATATATATATATATATTATATATATATATATATATCTGTGTGTGTGTGTGTGTGAAACACGAAGAAAGGGAGAAGAGTTAATCAAATTCGAACCAATTGGACACATACTCTACACGCGAGGTACGAAAAATGGCCGATGTGGCGGAATTGCGATGTGGCGGAATCATCAATCGAAAGCTGAAGGCCAGTGTAGTAAAATTTGAAAGTACATCTGACCGTTTAGCCCAATGCGTCATTCAGCTGAATAAAAAGTTTAGGCTTCAAATCGTTCAAGCTAAAACACCAACTATAAGCCATAGGGATGACGAAATTGAGGCTTTTATACAAGGAGAAATGTAGGTACAAAATCCTAATGAGTTATTTTAATGCCAGAATTGGAACAACAAGAACTGACGAAAATGCAACTGGCCCATATGGAACTGGTGAGCGAGACAATAGGGGTGACAGATTGGTTGATTTTGCTGAGGCACAAGAACTATATATTATGAATTCGTTCTATAAGAAAAATATCAACAGTAAAATGGACTTGGAAAAGTCCATCTGGACTCAAAAGTGAAATTGTTTACATCATGACCAACGATAACAATATTTTGCAATTGTACTGTCCTTAGCAATTTTAATGTTGGAAGTGACCACCGAATGGTACGAGCAAAAGTTAGGATTAACTGTCGAAGAGAACGCGAATGAATGGTAAGGTCAAAGAAGAGCAGAGTAGATTCTGGGAAAGTGTTGGAGAGAGGAAGGGATTTTGAGATTGCTTTGTCAAACCGGTTTGCTGTGTTACAAGATCCAGAGGAGGTGGAAATATCAGTTCAATATGAAGAAATCGCCAACAATGTGCTTCAAACGGTTGCTTCAATAGCACCAGAAGAAAAATGTCTCAAACAGACAAAAATCTTCAGTGAGACTCTGCAAAACTATAAGGTAACGTATCAGAGAGAACACGCGCCGATTCAATATGCAGCAAGTGCAACAAATCCAAGAAAGGGAAGAAAACAAAGGAATTAGCAAGGCTAAACAGAAGCTGAGAAATAAAAGAACGCAAATATATGCCTTAAGGCGTGAGGATGGCACATTATGCAAGACGTGAACTTAAATTTTAGAGGTTGGCAGAAAATTTTATTCCCAGTTATAGAAGATTAGAACCAATCAAAGACAACAATACCCACGGAAGAACAAATGCCAGATATCCTAGTGGAGGAAATAACAAATGATATAGGATCGATGAAAAACGGCAAGGCTCCAGGATAGGACAGTGTAACTGTCGAAATGCTAAAAGCTGGTGGTCGGACGTTATATAAAACAGTGGCAAAATTATACTCAAAATGCCTCAAAGAACAAAAAGTACCTGACTTATGGAAAAATGCAGAAGTGATCCTTTTACTTAAAAAAGGAGTACAGAAGGATTTAAAGAACTACCATCCAATAAGTCCCCTATCAGTAATGTACAAAGTTGTCACTAAGATAATTTCTAAAAGAATATTAATAAAACTGAATTGCGCATAACCAAGAGAACAAGCAGGATTCAGTACGATGGATCACATCCAGGATGTACAGCAGGTCATAGAAAGACATAACGAATACACCATGTCACTGTGCCTTTTCTCTTATTGACTACGAAAAAGTATTTGACTCACTACATTATTAAAGCATATGTAAACCTATTAGGATCGATATATGATGGGGCTACAGCCACAATTTACCTTGATGATCTTGAAGTGGGAATTAATTTAGAACGAGGTGTACGGCAGGGTAGCGCAATATCGCCTATTCTTTTTTCGGCTGGCCTTGAAGAAGTATTCCGTAAACTTGATTGGGAACAAGATGGTGGAAAGATCAATGGTGCAAACTTAAATCATCTTAGATTTGCAGATGATATCGTTCTCATTTCACAAGACCCTGAGGAGCTGCAAAGACACATACAAGAACTGCAAAGAGCCGGCGAACCATTTGGCTTGAAAATAAACCTGAAAAAGAATCAGTTTATGTTCAATAACTTCGCTCAGGACAGAACAATTTCAGTTTTAGGAAGGGATTTGGAGATTGTGGACAGCTTTATATATCTTGGGCAGATGATTTCAATGGAGGGGAATACCGCCCGGGAGATGGAACGGCGTGTTAAATGTGGCTGGCAGGCATTTGGCATGCTCAACATTGTGTTTAAGAGCAGACTCCCAATTTGTCTGAAAAAAAAGATTCTCGATTAGTCTTCGATTAGTGCGTTCTACCCGTTATGACATACGGAAAAGAAACCTGCACACTCACATTGCAATCAATTCAAAAACTTCGGGTAGCACGGAGGGGAATGGAAAGAGGTATGCTTGACATTACAAGACGAGACAGAAAGTCCTGCGCATGGATAAGGAAACAAACGAAAGTCTGTTACATCATTCGAAGGGTAAAACAATTTAAATGTAGATGGGCAGGCCATATAACGAGGCGATGGGATGACAGATGGACCAAGGTAATCCTAGAGTGGATACCGCTTGATTGCAAACGTCCGCGAAGAAGACCGAAATCACGATGGATTGATGACATCGTTAAGTGTATGCTGTGGAAAGTTGAAGAGGCCTTCATCCTGCAGTGGATTGACAAGGACTGATGATAATGATGATGACATATATATATATATATATATATATATATATATATATATATATATATATATATATATATACATATACATATATATATATATATATATATATATATATATATATATATATATATATATATATATATACATATACATATATATATATATATATATATATATATATATATATATATATATATATATATATATATATATATATATATCCCCTTTATGGATCAGACCTTGACGTGGTAAAGGGGTTTGAGTAGGGTAATGAAGCTTTGAGCTATGCCGTCTGGAGTCTATGCTCCTGGGAGGGTCACCCCTGGCGGACAGGTCAAGGCGGAGGCCTCAGACTAACATGATCCAAAATCTGCCAACCCGCATTGGACCAGCGTGGCAGATTACGGTCCATACCTTCAACATGGTATTTCAATATGTTGAAATATGACAGTACAACCTCAAACACGGCCCTCATTCCCCGGAGGCCAAGGGGCAACTACCTACGGCAACGGGAAGACCTGCCCCAAGGCAGAGGGTGCTAAGAATCACCGGGTTAGATCAGGCTGCCATTGGACTTTTGACATTGCAACGTTAAATATACGGACTATGAAAACAGAGGCCCGATTGCAAGAACTGTTAATCGAACTTGACAACATACATTGGGATATTATTGGGCTCTGTGAAACACGAAGGAAGGGTGAAGAGTTAATCAAACTGGAACCAACTGGACACGTACTCTACACTCGAGGTACGGAAAATGGCCGATGTGGCGGAATTGGATTCCTCTTGAATCGAAAGCTGAAGGACAGTGTGGTAAAATTTGAAAGTACATCCGACCGATTAGCCCAATGCGTCATTCAGCTGAATAAAAAGTTTAGGCTTCAAATCGTCCAAGCTTATGCACCAACTATAAGCCATAAAGATGAGGAAATTGAGGAATTTTATGATGATGTGGCCCAGCTTT
Source organism: Cosmopolites sordidus (assembly GCA_031761425.1). Lineage (NCBI taxonomy): Eukaryota > Metazoa > Arthropoda > Insecta > Coleoptera > Curculionidae > Cosmopolites > Cosmopolites sordidus. Next base: position 1,317,785 of record JARFXV010000619.1, read on the forward strand.
TATACAAGGAGAAATGTAGGTACAAAATCCTGATGGGTGATTTTAATGCCAGAATTGGAACAACAAGAACAGGCGAAAATGCAACTGGCCCATATGGAACTGGTGAGCGAGACAATAGAGGTGACAGATTAGTTGATTTTACTGAAGGACAAGAACTATATATTATGAATTCATTCTATAAGAAAAATATCAGCAGAAAATGGACATGGAAAAGTCCATCTGGGCTCACAAGCGAAATTGACTACATCATGACCAACGATAAAACAATATTTACCAATTGTACTGTCCTTAACAATTTTAATGTTGGAAGTGACCACCGAATGGTACGAGCAAGGGTTCGGATTGACTGTCGAAAAGAGCGCGAAAGAATGGTAAGATCAAAGAAGGGCAAGGTGGATTCTGGAAAACTGCTGGAGAGAGGAAGCGATTTTGAGATTGCTTTGTCAAATCGGTTTGCTGCGTTACAAGATCCAGAGGAGGTGGAAATATCAGTTCAATATGAAGAAATCGTCAACAATGTACTTCAAACGGCTGCTTCAATAGCACCAGAGGAAAAATGTCTCAAACAAACAAAAATCTCCAGTGAGACCATTGATTTAATGAAGAAACGGCGAGCAATGAGAAATGCAGGTAGTCCTTTTGGCAGGGTCGAGTACACTGAGCTCTGCAAAACTATAAGAAAACGTATCAGAGGAGACACGCGCCGATTCAATATGCAGCTAGTGCAAAAAACCCTGGAAGAAAACAAAGGAATTAACAAAGCTAAACAGAAGCTGAGAAACAAAAGAACGCAAATATATGCTTTAAAGCGTGAGGATGGCACAGTGTGCAGGACGCGTACCCAAATGTTAGAGATTGTCAGAAGGTTTTATTCCCAGTTATATGAAGATCAGAGCCAGTCAGGGACAGCAATACCCACGGAAGAACAATATACAATGCCAGATATCCTAGTGGAGGAAGTAACAAATGCTATAGAATTGATGAAGAACGGCAAGGCTCCAGGAAAGGATAGTGTAACTGTCGAAATGCTAAAAGCTGGTGGTCGGACGTTACATAAAACACTGGCAAAATTATACTCAAAATGCCTCAAAGAACAAAAAGTACCTGACTTATGGAAATATGCAGAAGTGATCCTTTTACATAAAAAAGAAGCACAGGAAGATTTAAAGAACTACCGTCCAATAAGCCTCCTATCAGTGATGTATAAAGTTTTCACTAAGATAATTTCTAAAAGAAAATTAAAAAAAACTGAATGACGCACAACCAAGAGAACAAGCAGGATTCAGAAGTGAATTCAGTACAATGGATCACATCCAGGTTGTACAGCAGGTCATAGAAAGGCACAACGAATACACCATGCCACTGTGCTTGGCTTTTATCGACTACGAAAAAGCATTTGATTCCATCTCAAAGCATGCGATAATGGATGCACTGCTTAGCCAAGGTGTAGAGAGAGCCTATGTAAACCTATTAGAATCGATATATGATGGAGCTAGAGCCACAATTCACCTTGATGATCTTGAAGTGGGAATTAATATAGAACGAGGTGTACGGCAGGGTGACGCAATATCGCCTATTCTTTTCTCGGCTGGCCTTGAAGAAGTATTCCGTAAACTGGATTGGGAACAGGATGGTGTAAAGATCAATGGTGCAAACTTAAACCATCTTAGATTTGCAGATGATATTATTCTCATTTCACAAGACCCAGAGGAGCTGCAAAGACGCATACAAGAACTGCAAAGGGCTGGCGAACCATTTGGCTTGAAAATAAACCTGAAAAAGAATCAGGTTATGTTCAATAACTTCGCTCAGGACAGAAGAATTTCAGTTCTAGGAAGGGATTTAGAGATTGTGGACAGCTTTATATATCTTGGGCAGAGGATTTCCATGGAGGGGAATACCGCCCGGGAGGTGGAACGGCGTGTTAAATGTGGCTGGCAGGCATTTGGTAGGCTCAACATAGTGTTTAAGAGCAGATTCCCACTTTGCCTGAAAAGAAAAGTATTCGATCAGTGCGTTCTACCCGTTATGACATACGGAAGTGAAACCTGGACACTCACATCGCAATCAATTCAAAAACTTCGGGTGGCACAGAGGGGAATGGAAAGATGTATGCTTGGCATTACAAGACGAGACAGAAAGTTCTGCGCATGGATCAGGGAACAAACAAAAGTCTGTGACATCATTGGAAGCGTAAAACAGTTGAAATGGAGATGGGCAGGCCATATAGCGAGGCGATGGGACGACAGATGGACCAAGGCAATCCTGGAGTGGATACCGCTTGATCGCAAACGTCCGCGAAGAAGACCGAAAGCACGATGGATTGATGACATCGTTAAGTACATTGGACCCGAGTGGCAGAGGAAAGCCCAGGACCGTGAAGGTTGGAAGCATGCTGAAGAGGCCTTCATCCTGCAGTGGATCGATACGGGCTGATGATGATGATGATGATATATATATATATATATATATATATATATATATATATATATATATATATATATATATATATATATATATATATATATATATATATATATATATATATATATATATATATTATTCAACTAGATAGAGACTGATAATTTAATTAATATCGAACACCTTATTCATCAAATTTTGCATTTTGTTATGAATTCTAAACAAATCGTAACATATATATCCTATACCTAAACCCCATGGTTTTACATTTTGTAAAGAATTTCGGAGTTGCAGACTCTATTTCGCAGCGTCATATATAATTTATTTTTTGGTGTAGGATAATAATTTTTGGTAGCGATATTAGTGAAAGTGTAATTTTACTTTTAATGTAAACGAAATTTGTTTACGTTAGACAGGGTATTCAGGATAACTGAGATAAATGAAAGGAAATCGAAACATTATATCTCATTTTTTTTAATGAAATTTCTAATATTTTTGATAAATATGCTATATTTATCTGTTCTATTACGTTGTCTAATTTCCGAAATTTTTACTTTATCAATATTAAGCATCATCCTATGTTTTAATATTTGATTAGAAAGTAATTATTTTAAAATAACAAAATTAATTGTTATCGTAAACAAAACGTCATACATATTTAGTTGTTAGTAAAATAGTTTAAGTACAAACATTTATAAAGTAGGTCACTACAATAGTTTAATTAAATGTTCAATATGTCTAACATTTTGTGCAATACAAACGCTAAGCCTATGTTCAAAAGAACTATTGACTGTAGAAAGCATTGCTTCATTAATATTCATAAATATATTCCTTTTTCTAATATGCATATCCTCTATTGTGGTGGGTGGCATTTAATTATCTTGTTCTTTAAGAAAACCCCATAAGAAAAAAACCTGGAAACAATTCTGGAGACCCAGTTTGGAGGAAAAAATAATATTTTTCAAGAAAACGCTTTTTAAAAAAATTAAGCTATAAGTCTTAGTAAGCTTGTGAACAAACACAATTGCAGGATTTGGACTGATAAAAATCTGGAAGTAATCCAGGAGTTATCTCTTCACCCTCAGAAAGTCACTGACAATTGGGATTTCCTCCCCATTGTCTGAGTTTAAATACCATATATTTTCATTTAACTTAAACACCTTTCTTACTGTAATATCGAGACATTTTTTACCCTCATCCTATGAACATTTCCAAGTAGTTTATCTTCGCACAATAAAATCCCCAGTACGAAATTTCAATGGACTAATAACATTTTTTGTCTACTCTACTCTAAGGTTAAATAACAAGTCGCCATTCAAACGGTATATCAGTTAAACAATGCACAAAGCAGAGTTCAAAATACGTATCGATTATGCAACCCGCTTTAATAAAGTCCTTTTGTGGACCGAGGGAACACATGGGCTCACAGTTTAATCAAGTTGAAATTGATTGATTGATTACTGGCCGAGATTTTCCCCATTAAAACTCGATGAAAAAACAACGAACTTCAACAGAGATGTAGAGATTTTCCGCCAAAAAAAAATAACGAGGGATACAACACGTCAATATTCAATTAAAGTTCTTCACGTTGATTATTTTAGTTATTAGAGAGTAATATATATATATATATATATATATATATATATATATATATATATATATATATATATATATATATATATATATATATATATATATATATATATATATATAAAGGTGTACAAATAAGTTTCTGCCGTTTGACAAAAGATAGCCCCACCAGAAGTTTTTGTTGAAATTGTCAAATGTAAAACGTAATATTGTTTGTTTGGTCATCTGGTAACGACGAAAAATGTTTTTCGTGTGAAAATGTCAAGTTGAAAATGTCGGGTGAAAATGTCAATAAGCGTCATTTCCAGGAAATTTTGATTTACTTCTTAAATTTGAAGAAATCTGCAGCTGAGGGGCATCGATTGCTTTTAGAAGCATATGGTAAGCCTGCTTTAAGTGAAAGAAGTTGTCGTGAGTGGTTTCAAATGTTTGAAAACGGTAAGTTTGATGCGGAAGACAAAGAACGCAGTGGAAGGTCGAAACTAACTGTACGAAGACACGAAATTGAACGTATTATTGAAGAAGATTCATCCCAAACGTAAATAGAACTTACACTTACATTAAAAGTGACTTAACAAGGATTTTTACATCGTTTAAAAACATTGGGAATGATTCAAGAACAAGGAAATTGGGTTCCATATGAACTGAAAGCGAGAGACGTTGAAAGCTGATTTTGCATGAGTGAAATACTGCTTGCCAGGCATAAAATAAAAGGGTTTTTTTGTAGTCACTGTTGATGCAAAATGAATCTACTACGAAAACCCAAAGAATAGGGAATCATTGGGACAATGTGGCCATGCTTCAACATCGACAGCCAAACCAGTAGGGTGTATTATGAGTTACTTAAACCGAGCGAAACCATTAGTGGAGCTCTCTACCCGACACAATTAATGAGACCGAGCCGAGCACTCAAGGAAAAACGCGCTCATTACTATGATAATGCTCGACCGCATGTTACCCGCCGGATTTACCAGATATTACCCCTTCTGATTATCACTTGTTCTGGTCGATGGTACATGGCCTGTCTGAGCAGAGCTTTACATTATAAGAAGGTACCAAAAATTGGGTCTATTCGCGGATAGCCTCAAAAGGTGAAGAGGTCTTTCGACGTGGTATCCGAATGTTGCCAGAAAGATGGTAAAAAGCAGTGGCTAGTGATGAACAATACTTTGAATAAAACGTAATGTACCGTTCTTTCACGATAAATTTCTAAATTTTTATAGAAAACTGTGGAAATTCTACAAAATTGCTCTTATTTCTTTTTCTCAAATCCGTATATTTTAAGAGATATAAAAAACTACAATTTTATCAAAAAATAAACTTAGATCGTTTTGAAGCACGTATCTATCTATGTATATATATATATATATATATATATATATATATATATATATATATATATATATATATATATATATATATATATATATATATATATATATATATATATATATATATATATATATATATATATATATATATATATATATATATATATATATATATATACTTTTTAGAGTTGTAAACAACATCCAGGATTGTAGGGGGCTGCAGAGAAATTTGGAAAATGTATGAGTTGAATACTAAGAAGTGCAAAGTAGTATCATTTTCTAATAAGTGAAATAACTTTAAGTTTAATTATTCCATAAACGCCTGTAATCTGGAACAAGTCCCTAATTTTAAAGATTTAGGAACAACTTTTGATACAAAGCTTTCTTTTGTGAATCACATACATAATGTAGTGAATAGTGCTTTTAAATCGCTTGGGTTTATAATTCGTATTTGTAGATCATTTGATAATAGTGATGCTCTAAAGAGTTTGTTCTATGCTTGTGTTAGATCTAAAATTGAGTATGGTACTGTGGTGTGGAGCCTACATTACAAAAACCATAAGAAACATTTGTAGGATGTACAACGGCGATTTTTAAAGTTTATTTACTTTAAATCATTTGGCGTTTACCCGGGAAGAGACTTTGATCATCATCAGCTGCTGATTATGAATAATTTTGAATCATTGGAGTTAAGAAGAGGTTATCATTCTGTGAATTTTTTATATAAATTGTTGCATAATAAAATTGATAGTCCATGCTTGCTCGTTAGTTGAGCTTTCGAATAATGAGGGTGGAGTCTAGACTTGCGTTTCCATTTTATTTGAATCTGGCTTTGAACAATGTTTCCATTAAATCGCCGTTATACTCTATGTGCTCTATTTTTAATAGTATTTCAGTGGATTGTGATATGAATAATAGTTCATGGCGCCACATATTGACATGTGTGCGTAATTACTTTATGAGACAATGATTGAGTTTGTTTTTGTTATATTTATTAAAGGTAATACCGTTTTTTTTGCGTAACTTTATTTTCAGTATAGACAATTACTTTCAACTTAATTAATTTATTGTTTACTTTATTTTCTCTTTGAATTTTATTTTATTTTATTTTATTTTAGTTATAGTATGTTATTTTGTTCAATATTGTAGAGATTAGTGTAATTATTATTATATTTTGTAGTTGATTACATTAAGGCACAGCACTTTCGTAAATCTTACCAATGATTCTTTACATCATTTTAAGGAAAAAAGTTCCTTATAACAATCTTATACATAAGAGTATGTATACGGAATTTGAAACAAATATGTGAATAAACTAATGAAATTTGTTAAAACATTTTTTTTTAATTAACGATCATTTTCTATGTAAAACATTTTATTTCGATTACATACATACTTACTTATTATTGCCTTCAATATACATCCCTCTTATCTCCCTACAACGCTCCATACGACTCTTCCATTGTTCGAAACTGTGCTGGAAGTCTTCTTCAGTCAGCTCATTCAGAACGCGTGCCGCTTTCTCTTTCACAGCTTCAACGGGCTCAAATCTTGTTCCTTTAATGCAGGTTTCAGTTTAGCAAACAAATACAAGTCGCACGCCACAAGACTCGGCGAATAAAACGGATGGTCTAACACTGGGATCCTGTATTTGGGTAGAAACCTCTTGACAGACAATGCGGAATGAACGCATTGTCTTGGTGGAGAACCAGTGACGTCCTTCCACAATTCGGATCTTTTTTTCCTTATTCCTTCACGGAGTTCAGCAAGGAGGTGAAGGTAGTAATGTTGTTTAATAGTTTGACTTGACCAATCCCATGAATATCGAAAAAAACAATCATTATTGCTTTGAAGTTTGATTTGCTCATTCGAGCTTTTTGGCCCTGAGTGAATTTGGGCTGTTCCATTGCCTGTATTGGCGCATCGTTTCAGGATCATAAGTAAAAAGCAACGATTCTTTACATGTTATTATCCTTTCCAATATGTTTGGGTCATTTTCAATGACATTCAAAGTGTCAGTACAAACGTTTTTGTGAGCTTCTTGTTCAATTCTTCTGTTGGAACCTTTGGTGTGAAATACTAAACTTGAAGAGATTTACCACTAAACACCAAAACGCTTTTTTGAACTGCTCGACGCACGTTTCGCTAACCATGTTAGCATCATCAGGAGATGATTTAATCTCAAGATTAAATAAAGATTAAATCATCTCCTGATGATGCTAATAGCGAAACGTGCGTCGATCAGTTCAAAAAGCGTTTTGGTGTTTAGTGGTAAATCTCTTCAAGTTCAGTTTCTTGTTGTTCAAAAGTGAGAATGTTAGGCACCATTCTGGTACACACTTTTTGCATGTTAAAATAGTTATGTAAAATTTGCCGTACGCATTCTTTGTCAATTCCTAGTTTCAGCACTCACACGAATACTTAATCGATGGTCAGATCGAACCAGATTACCGATTTTTTTGATATTGTTATCCATTTTGGACGTGGAAGGATGATCCAGGCGTGGATCATCTTCAACCTCTTCTCGGCCATCTTGATAACGCTTAAACCACTTAAAAACACGTACACGCGATAAACATTCATTGACATACACTACTTTCAATAAATTATAAGTTTCAGTAGAGGTTTTTCCAAGTTTCAACTGAAATTTCAAAACAATTCGTTGTTCTATTGTTACATCTAACATTTTTCCGGCAAAAAAACAACGCTAATGCGAACGAAAGCTTTGGTTAAAGGGATATGTTTACCAAAGCGGGAAATACTGCATTGGAAAAAGAAGGCTTCACGCTAAGCAGCTGTTGGTTGCTGGCGTTTGGCGCATGCGTAGTTCTTCTGTAGCAGCGTCAGTCTCCTTATTTAATAGCCACACCTCGTAAATAACTACAAAAATATTTTATTTTATTTTCAAATAATACCTTAAGAGGCCAATGCAAAAAAAACTGAATTCCGATAGATCGAAATGAACAAGATATGAGACGGATCGATCGAAATAAACGCGACGTTGCCATTGTTAAGAAAAATTTAAAATAAGATTTATATATTCTGTAATAATGGCTGATTTGTTTAACAAAATGTTCACATCTCTCATAAATATTTTCATGAACCTTTTGATGTTTTCCGAAAACACCTGTTACGTGGGAATTATTGTTTTCCTTTGAAGTGATTCATGGTTATGAATATACATACTCCCTTTTATTAGAGATATGTGTAGGTACGGTCTTAATCCACTTCATGCTTATCAGCCGCCAGAGAGAATGTTTACAAACAAACAGTAGGTATAGTTTTGTTCCTTTTACCCCTGCACGCGAATGTCACAACAAGAGATAACATTTCACTCATATTAAGGTATTCTTCCATGTTAAGCCATGTTAGGTAAATATAATTGTACTAAGCTGATTATAAATTATTGAAACTAGCTGTTAATAATAAATAGTAAAAGCGACAGAAACATAGAGATTGATCACAGAGTACAGGCGGGACATAGAGCCTATTATAAATTCAAAAGCATTATGAAACGCAAAAACATAAGTATAAATACAAAAATGAAGGTATATAAAGCAGCTATTAGACCGGTGGTGACTTATGGGGTGGATATAATGAATTTAACAAGCTTGGAATAGGAAAAGTTACGAATATTCGAAAGAAAGATTGTAAGAAGAATATATGGATTAAAGAAAGTTGCAGAAGATGAACACAGAAGGTTAATGAATTTTGAAACAAAAGTCATTTTGAAAGGAGAAGATATAGTGAAGACCATAAAAGTGTAAAGACTCCGCTGGTTTGGTCATATAAGAAGAATGGAAGACAACAAAGTAGTAAAGAAAATTACAATGTGGAGACCAGATACTAACAGAAACAGAAGGAGACCGAAAAGTAGGTGGGAAGATCAGGTGCGGGAAGACATAAGGAAATTGGAAATACAAGCATGGTGGGAAAACTTGACTGTGATGTATGGAAGAAAATAACGGAAGAAGCAAGGACAAACAATAGGATAGAAAAAGGCAAGAATAGAGGAACATGGACTAACTCACCACAGGAAATGAGTTTCTAGAGCTCAAAAGAATCGAGCGGCTGCAATTCCGAGTTTTATTGTAATCACAAAAAATTAAGGACACTTATAGGGTTTATGGTTTTTTCTGGCCAACCCAAGAAATTTATCTATATATATTAAAATCATGTTATAACTTACAACTTAGATAATTTCAGGTAAAACTTAATCAGCTTTCTTAATTTGTTTTTTTTTATTTCAGCGATGACAAAACAACACGAAAATTTCATATTACAAGTTAGTCACAAAACATTTTCTAATTTACGAGCATCCTTATCATTACGTGGATCGTACAAGGATTATTATAAAATATACGCCTAAGATAACTCCATAAATCAACAATTTCTGTCGTTACATGATATGCGACAAAACCCCGAGGATAAGCCTCAAACCCATTGCGAATTTAGGTGACCTTAAACTTTATGCCCCATATCAGATAATGAACGACGTTCTTTACTTAGGTCAAGGCAACAACAGGCTAATCATGAACCCACATGGGGGTCGTTGGTTTTAATAAATCAAAAATCTCTACAGTTTACGATTAAATATTTACATGAAGTACAAGCGAAATATGTATAATGAATAAGTTGCAAAGCGCGTTTTTTGTTGTTTATGCGTTCAAAATAATTTTAGCAAGGAAATAATTGAATTATTAAATAATAATAAAATTTAAATTATCATTCGTGGCAGGATAGCGTGATCTGTATGAGACTATATCCATCATCCGACATGGGCAATTTATATGAGCTCTGGCTTTCATTATTCTTTCAGATGCTTTAGAAGTGTTCAGCTGAAGCCCGACTGATGATGGTTGTAAAGCCAGAAATCGATCTCTGTAGATACTTGCACTCTACGTGGAATATGAATGTGTTTTTTAATTATAATTACACAACACACACACACATAATATGTTAAAAATGAATTATATAAAAAATTACACACAAGTCATTCGAGCCACATTTTTGATGTGTGTTTATACTATAGACATACAATGTGTGTAATAAATATGTGTTTATACTATAGACATATAAAAAGAAAAATAATTGTATTTAATGATAAACCCCTTTGGTAAAAGCTAACTATAGTTTTAACTATATCTTCAGAGCTGTAAACGGTTGTTCATACGTGTTTTTAATGTTTTGTGTAATTATAATATGTAATAATAATAATTTTCTTGATAATTATAATATTATAAATGACATGATATTTTGAATAATTTTTAGAAAATTATATGAGTACACGAACATTAATTAGAAATATAGGACAGAATGAACAAATCAAAAATAAATGGAAAATATGAATAATAACAAATATTAATATTAATTGAAAGTATTACGAAAATGCAGTAACCTCCCTAAACATTGTCATTGTCTCTTTTTTCTATTGAGGTCAATAAACCAAGATATATATATATATATATATATATATATATATATATATATATATATATATATATATATATATATATATATATATATTCACGTATGGGCCCTGGTGGATTACGCGAAGTATAGTTAGGGGCGTTTGTTGTCGTTAGCCTTCCTTTGCGCCCATACTGACTTCATTCTTTCACAGACCAAGTTGTTCCGGTCTTCCTACATTTTTCTCTTTTTTGCCAATCTCCCAAACATTCACCTTGTGTGTGAAACAGACTCTATCCTGAATTTCACTTTGTGTAATATTTGCTGATCTTAGATTCTCTTTAATAGCTGCAATCCATTTAATTATTTCTCCTTTAGCTCTACTTCTATTTTCATAAAATTCGACTATTTGTCTAGTTAGCCTACTCGGATTCATCCGTTTTATGTGTCCGTAAAACTTAAGTCTTCTTTTTCTCATATCTCTATGTATATCTCTATAATGTTTGATTTCTTGATTTTTTCGAAGTCGGTATGTTGTGCTATTAATTTGTTTGGGGCCTAAGATTTTCCTTATGATTTTTCTTTCCTTCTTTTCCATTTCTTCGATGTCTCTATTTCTATTCAAAATGAGCGTTTCTGCCTCATATAGACCTTCTGGCTTAATAACTGTGTTGTAATGTCTCAGTTTTGTATTTTTAGATATACATTTTTATATATACAATTTCATCTACTATAAACTTCAATAACTAGCGTGCAGTTTTATTTGAATCACAATTTATTGAAAATATTCCTGTAAATATATCTTTTTTTGTTTTTTTTTCAGAAATATATTCTACTAGTTGTCAAGCAGAACAATTGTAATTGAGGTAAGTTTAACTGCGCTAAAATGCTGATGTGTTACAGAAGCACATTTTAAAAAATTGATAATTTTGACTGTTAGTTGATGAAAATCTGTTATATAGAGTAACCAATCATAAAAGTAGAATTTCTCAGTGCATATGTTTAAAACTTTAAATGTAAGAATCGTAATCCCGTAATAAAATGTTTATTTTACATTATTGTTGAAAGGTATTTTTTAGATTAATTTAAAAGGTTAATAGACTGGATCTATTTTTATCATCGATTAATCAAGTCGGTCCACTTAAAACGAATATTTTTTAAGCGTAACTCCATTAATTATTATCGATATTCAGTATAGTCGATATTCAGTACTCGATATCAGAGCAACGCTTGCAAATTGTCGAAATTTATTATTAAAATTAAAATCGTAAATAAAAATAGTGTTATGATCGCCAAACTTATGGAATCCTTTATGGTGCACATAGTCGCCCAACCGAACGCATTCCACTCTGCTCGATATTGAAACAAAAACAAGACAAAAAAAATGTGCGTTCCGAAAAAATATCGCCGCTGTTGCGGGCAATGTTGATAAAGATCAACGCAACATTCAACTACGTGGAAGTTTTTGCATAAAGATCTTGATCTGGTGCCTTACGAGATTACGCAAGACCATCGTTTGCTTCGTACGTTCGATGAATAGACTCAAAATCAATTGCAACTTGACAGCTCATTTTTGGCTAAATGCTTATGTTAATAAACAAAATATTTCACAAATGATCCAACAATTACTGTTGTATCCAGAAAAATGCGCCGTATGGTGCGGAGTGTACCCCGGTGGCATCATTGGTCCGCATTTTTATAAAAATCAAGCTGGAATACACGTTACAGTTCGTGGGGATCGTTACAGAGCGATGAGTAATGATTATTTAATACCGAATTTGAATAGTACTGATATAGAGAAAATGTGGTTCATATAGAACGGCTCCATATGTTATACATCTTATGCAATAGTCGATTTATTGAGGGAACAATTCTGTGAGAAAATTATTTCGAAAAATGGAACTTTTAATTGGCCACTCAAGTGATTTAACGCTTTTTTTTTGCAGTTAGGTTAAATCTTTGGTCAATGCCAGGTGTCTCTAGGCTACGGCCAAATCCCGCCCGCCAGTTTCATCAATCCAGATAATGGCAGGAAAATTAAAACGGTTTTGGCCCTTGGAACTGACTGGAGTAATCAGTATGGCCCTAAGGCTGGGAAGTTTGGAGACCCCTGGTCTATGCCGACACCCTAGCAACTATTGACTCCTTGTAAGCCAACATAACTCGGGCAATTGCGGACATAAGACCCCAATTGCTTGAAAAAGTGGACAGAAATTGGATTGACAGAACGCACTATGCCAGAAGTAGCCGCGGTGGACATTTGTACGAAATTGGTTTCACTCATTAATGCCATTGAATGTTATTTCATTTAAAACAAATAGTTTCAAGGCATGATTTAGTTGTTGTTTTATTTGAATATAAATTTCGGGCGCACTAAAAATATCACCCTATATTTATTGTATTTTATGTATTGTATATATTTTATATATACTTTATATTATATTATTTATATATTGTATATATTTTATATATTTTATTTATATTATATTTTATGTATTGTAGCATGTTATTTTAATGCTTAAGTGGGAAGTGATGGTTATTTTCGCGAAAACACATTTGCAGACGTTCTCGAAAGTTTGTCTCTACACTTCCTAACGTTGCTTCATCGCTTTCTTTAATTCAATCACGTATAGCGGTTTTTTATTCTTCCAGTATGCAAGGCATACCTTCAAATACACGCAAAGTATAGTTACTTTTGAATATAAAACTACAGGAAGGAGTATATGATTCTGTAAGTGGGACAGTAGGGTGGGACAGTGGGCGGTATGAATAAAAACAAAAAATTGGTAAAAGTTTACAGGTGTTTAAAACAATAAGTTATTGTATAATTATCTTTACTGTATTAAATTAATGAAGACTTATTAGATACGGCAGAGAAATGTAAAATTTTCAGAGTAAAAAATTTTTTCAAAAAGTTATTAAGAAATTGGAATCTCCAGTTATAAAATCATACCATTTCCAAAAATTGGTTAGGTAATCAGTTGCATCTTGCATCGAATTAATGTTTATATTTAAATTAGGTATATATATATATATATTCGTAAATAAAATAAAAAGCTGTAATATTCAGTAAATTATTTATTATTAAAATACATATATCCTTTCTGTATATAGTTTCAGTGTTTAATGTCCCTTAAACAAAATTAACTTTGTATACGTACTACGAATTTTTTCATCTACTATGGCGAATGGCAAATATAATTAATTGTTATAGTACAAATAGTCAATAAATAAACTAAAATGTTAGATATAAACTAGAGAACAAACACATTTTTCCAAAAAAGCTAACTTTCAATAGTAATTGATATGAAAGATGTTTATCAAAATGATAAAATAAATAAAATCATATTTTAAACAGTCAGTTTCAATTGTTGGAAAAACATTTGGTAGTAGTCTCACTTTTACATTAGATGTCCGATCAAAACAATCCTCAGCAAATTGATGGGAACATAAAACGTATTGCGGTTTGAAATAAACTCTGGCTTTTAAATAATATTAATCCACTGTGTACTTCTATTTGGCTCTTTGGAAAATCTTGAAAAAAGATAAACTGGTTTAATGACATGAAATCCAAATGAAAATGGAAGTAACTTTTACCTTTATTAGTACAATAATTTCTGAAAAGACAACTCATATTAGTTATTGAAACACTCTCATATTAGTTATATTTTATAGATTACACTGGGGAACAGCAATTTTGTTGACTTGGTTCTGTGACTTGTTTTTGACTAATTTTTCATCTCTGAATTCAAAAATATTCACAGTTTTTCTCTATCACGTTAAGTTCTTAAGCTACAGCATACCCCTCATTTTACCTTAAAAGTGTACATATGAAAGGAAATAAGGTGAGATCTGACCAAATAGATTAGAATATTTTATTCATACCGAGGTTAACATATTATTAAAAGTTAAATTGTGTTTATACAAAAAATAAATAAAAGATATTATGGTAAACATTTCTTCTTATAGCTTTTCCTGGGGTGTTCAGTTTGTGGACATTCTCGCTTGATGCTCCAACAATAGTCAGCCTTCATACTGACATCCCATCTATCTTGATACCGCGCTTCCATAAGCTTTAGATCTTGGTGGAATCGCTCGCCCTGTTCATCACTAACAGCACCAAAATTTTCTGGGAAGTTAGCAAGATTACTATGTAAGAAATGCAGTTTGATGCTCATGTTGCAACTGCTCATGTTGAACAATGTCGATGTATTCGGGGGTCATGTATTTCCAAGAAAGGCTTTAACAATATTTTTAAAAGCCAACCAAGCATTTCTTTCAAGTTCGGTCATTGTTTCAGTGAAAATTTCATCTTTAACGAGTTGCTGAATCTGTGGACCATCAAACACACCAGCCTTTATCTTTTCATATGACAGGCTAGGGAATGCGAAATGATATACTTAAAGCACTCTCCTTCAATTGAAAGCCTTAACAAATTGCTTCATGAGACCTAGTTTTATATGCAAAGGCGGAAATACAATGTTTTTTCTGTCGACAAGTGGCTGATTTAAAATGTTTGGATAACCAGGTCTTAAGTCAGATCTTGGCGGCCCGTTCGATTGCATTCAATTCTTCTCACGAGCTCTGCTGTCCCACATGCACAAAAACAGGGATACTTGGCATACCCGCGTTGCTGGCCAAGAAGGAAACAGACCATTTTAAGGTCAACACAGATGTTGCTCGCAGATACGCAGATCTCATGCGTAACTGACCGAACTAGTTTTGGATGACACAACGTCACTCACGCCCCCACTCCTAGGTCGAAGAAGGTTCGCCGGTAGGAGAGGAGTAGTGACTTCTGTGATTCGCCAAGCTTAGTCGGATGCGCAACAACTGTAGAGAAAAAACTTGACCTGATAGAAAAAAACTAAATAATGTTTTGGAATTAGCATGTCAATTTACGTATAAAACAGCTTAAATATCGAACTCAACAGAAATTATTTTTCAAATTGTTCCCCAGTATTATATGAGTAAAGTAATATGTTTTATATGTATCAAACGAAAACTAAAAAATAATCTCAATTTTTAAGGCCCAGTGTCTCTGAAAACTTTTAAAACATACGTTAAAAAAATAAGTTCTATAAAATAGATAATCATTATCTTGAATAACCTAATAATTATATTATTTTACCTAAATCATGCCTATGGTTTCATAACCTTAAAATTTCATTCAAACAAAATACGTTTTTATTTCTAAATAATTGACAAATTTAGAATTAAAAGCCCTTACCTATGTAATGTTACTTCTGAATTTTGATTTTTTCGTGACAGGGAACAACCACAACATGCACAACTAACCATATTTTGTGTAAAAAGGAATAAAACAATTTTTTACTTTGTTATCTATCACTTTTATTTTTAAACAAAATTTGTGTGACTATAGTTTTGTAAAACGATTTTACATTCTCAAACACTACTCTAAAACTAAGGTTTTACAGCTGTTTATCTATTCTATGTACCTAATTTTATACTTTTATTGGGGTTAATTTTTTACAATATTTTAAATAGTGGGGAATTTCGGAGATCCGTCTGATCGTTTAATACCGGTCTAGACGAATCTTTACTATATTTATATATTTCAATAGCTTCTTAAATGTTTAATTTTTTGCTTTTGGGCGCTGTATATAAAATTTTCAAATTTGTAATCTCGGGAAATATATGTCCGGTATCTATGAAATGGTTCGCAAAATTAGAGTGTTGTTTCTTTAATATGTATGCAGATTTATGTTCCTTGTATCTGGTCTGAAAATATCTGCCGGTTTGTCCAACATAGCAGCACTCGTTGCAAGTTAACATAATTTCACAGTATTTTTTATCATTTGTTTGTTTTACTTTTGGATATACTTGATGAATTGGTATTTGTTTCCGTTTTTTATTTATTAACTAACTAATTTTTTTTTATTTGAAGCCGTTATTTTGTGCTATTAGTTTTATTTTTTGCAGTTCTATTTTTCTATTATTTTCAGATAGTGGAATTGTGAAACCTCGGTGGATCATAGACTTATATGCAGCCTATTTATATGTTATGGGTGGATTGATTGTTTTGTAATTGTTTTATCTGAGTATGTGGGTTTTCTATAGATATTAAATTCTAGTTTATTATTTTGTTTGGATACTGAAAGGTCCAGAAAATTTATGGTTAGATTTTGTTCTTTTTCTAGTGTAAATTTTATTTTTGGATGGATACTATTTAAATATTTTAATGTCCCTTCTATTTGTCTGTCTGTTCTACTTCAGATATTATTAAACAAAGTAAAGTTTTGGAAAATATAATATCTGAAGTAGAACTATCCCTTGAAAATATCTCTAATTTTAATTTCACAAAAGAAAAAATTAAAAGGACTCTAGAAATGAATCGAAAATACCACACCAAAAATGAAGACCATATTATCAAATCCAGTAATTCAAAGTCAAAATAAAAAAATAAAAAATAATAATTTAATTATGACTAAAGCAGATAAAGGAAATTTAATTGCTATCCCAGAAAAAGAAACGGAACAAAAATTAAAAACTTTCTAGATAATGAAGACCTCGTCAAAATA
Organism: Cosmopolites sordidus; assembly: GCA_031761425.1. Classification (NCBI taxonomy): domain Eukaryota; kingdom Metazoa; phylum Arthropoda; class Insecta; order Coleoptera; family Curculionidae; genus Cosmopolites; species Cosmopolites sordidus. The sequence goes on from JARFXV010000619.1 coordinate 1,335,078, forward strand.
AAAAATGACCCTACCACAACAATTTAAAATAAGATAAAATCAAAAGTTAAAATAATAAATATAAACTGTACGGTTGAATTAAAATTTATAAAGAAAACTTTCCAGTAAGACCAGTAGTTTCATACACAAATAGCTCTTTAAGAAACCTGGGTTTTTATTTAAATAAAATCTTCAAAAACATAACGAATTTGTCGCCAAAACTGTCAATAAAAAACTCAGTGGACCTTACAAAAAAGCTTAGCAAACTATCTATACCAAAAAATGGGGTTCTGGCATTCTTTGACGTTAGCAACATGTTCCAGAATATTCCGAACGATTGTCTACTATTAATAGATAATTTAGTCATAAAAAATAACATCAATCCAATTATTAAGCAAGATATTTTAGAACTCTTTAATTTATGCATTAATGAAAATTATTTTCAATTTAATAACGGTTTTTACAAACAAAAGGATGATCTAGCAATGGGTTTCCCACTAAGCCCTTTATTATCAGAACTGTTATGTCAAACTTGGAACATAATTTTTTAAACACGGATAAAGCAAAAAATATATTGTTTTGGTTTAGATATGTAGACGACATTTTGGTTTATTATACTGGAAATGACAGACAAATAGAAGGGACATTAAAGCATTTAAATAGTATCCATCCAAAAATAATATTTACACTAGAAAAAGAACAAAAACAAACCATAAATTTTTTGGATCTTTCAACCAAAATATCCTTATCCAAACAAAATAAATAGTAGAAAAAATAATAGAAAAATAGAACTGCAAAAAATAAAACTAATAGCACAAAATAACGGCTTCAAAGAAAAAGAAATTAGTTACTTAATAAATAAAACAGTTACTAATTCATCAAGTACATTCAAGTACATCCAAAAGTAAAACAAACAAATGATAAAAAATACTGTAAAATTTCATATTTCGGTTCAATTTCAGAACAAATAGCTCGCTCTTTGAGGAAACATAATTTGCAAATAGAAACCACCCAGTTTAAAACCACCCAGTCAACCAGTAAATGAATTTTTAATGCCAAAGATAAAACATCAGCAAATACAAAATCTGGAGTTTATATGTTAAGTTGCAACGAATGCTATGTTGGACAAGCCGGCAGAAATGTTCAGACCAGTTACAAAGAACATAAATCTGCATACATATTAAAGAAACAACACTCTAATTTTGCGAACCATTTCATAGATACCGAAGATATATTTCCCGAGATTACAAATTTGAAGCTATTGAAATTTATAAATATAATAAAGATCCATCTAGACAGCTATTAAACGATCAGACGGATCTCCGAAATTCACCACTATTTAAAATATTGTAAAAAATTAACCCCAATAAAAGTATAAAATTAGGTACATAGAATAGATAAACAGCTGTAAAACCTTAGTTTTAAAGTATTGTTTGAGTATGTAAATTCGTTTTACGAAACTATAGTCACACAAATTTTGTTTAAAAATAAAAGATATGTAACAAAGTTAAAAATCGTTTTAATTAATAAAATGTTTTAATTGTTAAAATTTGTTTTATTGTTTTTTAAAAAATGAACTATCAGAAAGTAACGGACAAATCAATCACTACATATTTTGTGTGTTTACCTTACTTTCGATTTCGGTTTTTATTGTCAATGTAATAAGTATTAATATGTATGTATTATATATGTATGTATTATATATGTATGTATTATATATGTATGTATTATATATGTATGTATTAATATAACATACAAAAAGAGTATTCTAGTACCCTTTTTCGGCACTTATTATTGACTAAAACACATTAAAATTGCACAAATCTAGTAATAAACTTCTAAGTCGTTGACACCAACTACCAAAATTCCATAACAGTGAGTCATCTGTGGTGTTTCAATATGGCCATTTCCATCTCCATTTATATGTACATAAAGATAGACAAGGCTCCTTACTGCTAGTTTTTATATTCAAAGGTAGCTACCCATCTCAGAATGGTGTTTCGACCATAAGATATGAAATCGAACCATCGATATAAGATCTCACCATAACGCTCTAATTGAGATGACGGCTGAAGAGTCGTTTTAATTAGGAATTCACCAGTTTTTACAAATATATGATGAGAAAACTTGCAGCGTTCTCGTGTTCGCAACGGCATTTTGGATGATAAACAGCATCGTAGGGAGGCTGTCGATAAACACCTGCTATATACCCCCTCTTTCTCTACTAATCGAAGTATTATCCATTCTGAAAATCTGTTCCCCATGAAACACCTATACCATTCATGATAAAACTATGTGACATGTAATTTATGACATTAATTTGCATTTTTGCATGAAAACAATCCCAAATTTTCTCGCAGTCATGGAGATCTTACAAATAATTTGAAAAAGTCAAAAATTTTGTATCATCTTAATAGCATATGAGAGTTGAATTAGCTAACAGTTTAAAAGTAATTTCAGTGTTTAGAGTACATTAACACCTTTACTAAATACCTAATGGTCATTATGGTATATTTATTCTAATCGTAGTCGAAATGTCTCTAATGTCCGACCTCAAATCTAAAACCAACATTTATTCCTACATTAGCTGTTGAACTTTCTAGTTAATCCGGCTTTTTACCGGACCGTTCTACTTAAGTTTCCAGACTGATCCTGGGCTTTTCTAGCTTTCAGGTACTTTTTATAGGTTTACAGGAAATTCGAATGTTGAAAGTTCGTTGACCGTGGATGTTTTAAAGATCAATAGTTCTCTCTTAGGGTTAAAAACCTAAGGGGTTTTGCGAAAATAATCTGAAATTGTTAAATCGCCAACCGAAAATCTATGATAAGAATTATCATTTTAAGTAAATTTGAGGAAAGTATATTTGGCAAATAAATAGTGAACATTGCTAAAATGTACTATGAACATTGTTAAAATATTTTTTTTTATTTCAAATCACGCCATATATTAGAAAAAAAAAGTGGCAACGTCGCATTAATTAATTGAGAATATTTTCGCAGCCAGGGTGTTAACAACAAAAATTATTTCAGTGTGTGCATTTAAATTCTATTTAAAACCAAAATGGTATTCTGTACACGAATATCACGATATGCTTCTTATTTACCGAGAAGCAGCAACCAGGTTAAAAATTTACCAGGCATTTTTTAACCTGGTCGGAAAAACTGGTTTAACCTGTGCCAGATTTGCATAGATTCAAATGGGGGAGATTTTGACCATTTAATTTAACAAAACGATTATTTATGTATGTATTTCTTAATGTGAAGTGAATCATTTGAAAGGTGTTATGGCCTTATGACAATAATGTGTAAGTTTTGTTGAATGTATATTATATTTTACTTATAAATAGTATCTTAATTTTGGCGAGTACGCGACGATGTTAATTTGCTACGTCATGTTAGTTGGTTGAAAACTGAAAAAGTTTTCAGTATATCTCGTCACCGTAGCATCTTCACATCATTGTTAATCTGTAGATTTAATTAAATTTGTTGTAGTTGAGAGAAATATATATGAAGGAGCTTGGCGGTAATAGGCTCAATCAATCATGTCATGTCATCATGTCATTCTATCATTGATGTTATCAATTCATCGTGCTTTCGGTCTTCTTCGCGGACGTTTGCGATCAAGCAGTATCCACTCCAGGATTGCCTTGGTCCATCTGTCATCCCACCGCCTCGCTATATGGCTTGCCCATCTCCATTTTAATTGCTTTACTCTTCCAATGATGTCACATACTTTCGTTTGTTTCCTGATCCATGCGCAGGACTTTCTGTCTCGTCTTGTAATGCCAAGCATACATCTATCCGTTCCTCTCTGTGCTACCCGAAGTTTTTGAATTGATTGCGATGTGAGTTTCCAGGTTTCACTTCCGTATGTCATAACGGGTAGAACGCATTGATCGAAGACTTTTTTTTCAGGCAAAGTGGGAGTCTGCTCTTAAACACAATGTTGAGCCTGCCAAATGCCTGCCAGCGCATTTAACCTGACTCTTTTTCAGGTTAATTTGAAGCCAAATGGTTTCTCCTGCCATTTGCAGCTATTGTATGTACTCCTCTGCTCCTCTGGGTCTTGTGGTTTAAGTGTACACCATTGATCTTTACACCATCCTGTTCCCAAATCAGTTTACGGAATACAAGGCTAGCCGAAAAAAGAATAGGCGATATTGCGTCACCCTGCCGTACACCTCGTTCTACATTAATTCCCACTTCAAGACCATCAAGGCGAATTGTGGCTGTAGCTCCATCAAATATCGATCCTAATAGGTTTACATATGCTTTATCTACCCCTTGGCTAAGCAGTGCATCCTTTATCGTATGCTTTGAGATGGAGTCAAATGCTTTTTCGCACCAAGCACAGTGGCATGGTGTATTCGTTGTGTCTTTCTATGGTCTGCTGTACAACCTGGATGTGATCCATTGTACTGAATCTACTTCTGAATCCTGCCTGTTCTCTTGGTTGTGCATCATTCAGTTTTTTTAATATTCTTTTAGAAATTATCTTTAGAAATTATCTTAAAGAAAACTTTGTACATTACTGATAGGAGGCTTATTGGACGATAGTTCTTTAAATCTTCCTGTGCTCCCTTTTTTTTGTAAAAGGATCAGTTCTGCAATTTTCCATAAGTCAGGTACTTTTTGTTCTTTGACGCATTTTGAGTATAATTTTTCCAGTGTTTTATGTAACGTCTGACCACCAGCTTTTATCATTTCGACAGTTACACTGTCCTTTCCTGGAGTCTTTCCGTTTTTCATCGATTCTATAGCATTTGTTACTTCCTCCACTAGGATATCTGGCATTTGTTCTTCCGTGAGTATTGTTGTCTTTGATTGGTTCTGATCTACATATAACTGAGAATAAAATTTCTGACAACCTTTAATATTTGCGTACGCGTCCTGCATAATATGCCATCCTCATGCCTTATATATAAGGCATATATTTGCGTTCTTTTATTTCTCAGCTTCTATTTAGTCTTGTTAATTCATTTGTTTTCTTCCAGGGCTTTTTTGCACTAGCTGCATTTTGAATCGGCTCGTGTCCTCTCTGATACGGTTTCTTATAGTTTTGCAGACCTCAGTGTACTCGACCCTGCCAAAAGGACTACCTGCATTTCTCATTGCCGGCCGTTTCTTCATTAAATCAATGGTCTCACTAGAGATTTTTGTCTGTTTGAGACATTTTTCTTCTGGTGCTATTGTAGCAGCCGTTTGAAGCACATTCTTGACGATTTCTTCATATTGAACTGCTAGTTCCACTTCCTCCGGATCTTGTAACACAGCAAACCGGTTTGACAAAGCAATCTCAAAATCGCAATATATATATATTAATAATTAATAAATAATTAAACAAGTTGTTCCTGTTTTACTTTTTTAATAGGCCGTTATAAGTCAAATTTAAATAAGGCTTCAAAAGAAAGGCGCATAACATCATTGTTTGATTACCTATATGTATGAGGACCTACATGTTATAATAGACTAAAAGTAGTACCACAACACTGAATAACTGTAATAACATTCATAGAATCTAATTATTTCAAATAAATCATTACGAAATTAATTCTTATAATCGAATCTCTTTGGTGTGCAAACTATCAATCATATATTTACAGTTTTTCAAAGTACATAATCTCAAAAGATATGAAAGAAAAGCAGAGTTCTGTCTACTTGATCGTACTAACTATCAATACATAATAATTAATTATATTATTAAATCAGATAGTACAACCAAATGAATTATGTATCATTCGATTACTAGAAAGAATATATAATTAAGATTGGTTTCGTTTATTAAAAACTAATCAGTTAAACTCAGGTGTTTTTCTCTCGAAGTAATCGAACCAGATCCAGTTGTCTTTAATTCCGAACATCAGAGAATATAGGTGAACGTCACCTAGCGGTCAGCGTGCTACTAGCATATAACTAGAGACTTGCGGGCTAGGTTTAACCCAGATGTGTCTAAAAATATTTTTTTAAAAACAAACATTTTATTTTTCAGTTTTTTATTAATTTTAAGGATATAGAACATAAAAAATAGCCCTATGAGACCTGGAAGGGCCAGGCCAGCATATAGGGCATTAGGAACATAACATATTGTGCTTATATAACTAATAATAATTTTCTATAAAATGATTATTTGTGGTATGCAATAAGGCATTTGACATGAACACCAACATCACATTTACGACACCTGGTAGTAGTTTTTGAGCGACAGTAGCGACACTTTCGGTCGGCTTTCGCGATCAATTCTATCCAAACGAATATCCATATTTTAATTTTGACTGGGTCTCCCCTTAAAACTGCTACATGGTTTTGTTATTCTGCTAAAGAAGTGCTATAACTACACTCCTAAAATATAAATGATCCATATCACCTTTATTAGTTTTATGTATTTGCCAAGCATTTTGCACGGCCATATCAATATTCTGAGCAATTAGCTCTAATTTAAAGCTCTAATTTAAGTACGATAAAGATTCTCATCACAGCGATCTACCCCGTCCATATTCGCATTATATTTTCATGACGAATGGCTGTTCAATTTGAACAATCTTTTTGTCACGTTGTGAGTATCTTTTTCATAATATGAATAGGTTTGGCGCCTAAAGAATTAGAACACATTGTAACAATCTTGTTGTTGTTCCACTGAACAGCAAAAATATAATTTTCTTTTGCCATTTGATACTCGTAATTACCTCTTTTTCTTTTCTTGAAATTTATGGAGGCAAATGGATTGTTGGTAAGTCTATTACAACGAATTGTTCCAGCTCCCTGATTTTTTTGTTTAACAAAGAAATAAGCAAATCACCAGAGTTAAAAAATGATCATAGTAAAGGTGAAATGTATGGCAATTCCATATATATATATATATATATATATATATATATATATATATATATATATATATATATATATATATATATATATATATATATATATATATATAAATATATAAATGAATAATATGGTAATCTTCTCATGATGCCAACAAGCAAACAAGTCCAGAGACTGCATTAATTATTTTTCGGTTTTTTTGAAAATTTGCTTGAGCTAAATTATCTTTATATCACTCTAAAGGCTCTCATCGAACGGATGTTTTTTCAGACATTGCCGCCATCGGAAAAACCACCCATGGATTAATACGAACTACTTAACAAAAGTCCGCCCCAGACATGGGTCTTGACTCGGGTCAATTAAATATAACGTCAAAGGGGAAAAATCGGAATCTGACAAAATCAGCTGAAAAATACTCGCCAAAGTCAGCTTAGTTATTTTTCTTTTCTTTTTTCCTTGGCGATTTTTGCCAATATGTTGGATGGGAAATTTATTATTTCTCGAGCGATATATCTGGGGGGTCTCGCTCCGTTCGTGGATAGTAATAACGGAACGGCGTCGGATTTTCAGGAAGCGGGAGCTTTTTCCCTTCTTTGTACTTCAAGGCGAATTTATTGAGCATATTCGTACACAAAATTTATCATTTAAATATTTATTAAAGGAAAAACGTGTTTATTATATTTACAAGACAGGCTATAGAAATATTAAACGTTCGTATGAGAATGTTCAATTCTTGATGACATTGCCCCAAATTCTTATTTGGCATTTTCAAGTCTTTGGTCTCTTAGTAGACAGGCACCTTTATATTGAAGGTCGAATCCCCAAGTGTCGAGGTTCTGTTGCCTCGTGTGTGCAGAGCGTATCGAGTTCGGTTCTAATTGGTCGATGTGTTTTGTAGTTTCGCCAGTTGATGTCTCGATCATCGCAGTTGTTTGGTTTTTATTTTGAATTGTTTTTCAGGTTTTCAGGATAAATGTTTTCCAGCTGATATGTGAGGGGCATACATTACATTGCTTTCCGAGTGTGTGTCCAATTCAACCCCACTTACAAATTGCTATTTCTGAAGATGAAGCAAGCAAGTCTACGTTTTGAATATTCTCCGGCTAGAGTATGCAGAATATTTCCCACAAGCATTTATTTCTAAAGACTTGAATTCTTTTTATTATCTTCGTTATTTCCCACGTGTCGATCCATAGCTCTTTGAGCTTTTCGCGTTCTGCTTCTGACAGCATGATTTACACCTCCATTCTTTGTAAGAATACCGCCCAAATATCTAACGTTTTCTACATCTTATATGGGTGATCCGTTCAGGGTGAAAGATGCTTTCTAGTATTGATTCTCACAGACTTGGTCTTTGCTATATTAATTTGCAAGCCTACATTTTGACGTTCCGTTGCAAGTCTGTTTAGCATATGGACCCTATTGCTGTATTGATGCGACATAAGATATTTATTTAACTTCTTTAACTACAACTTTTTCCTTAAAAATGTTACTGAAGATTTTCCATGAAAATGCCAACAAATACATTCTTTACAGCCTTTTCTTAATAAGCGTGTCGCTAAACATATTAATAACATCACTAGAAGTATAAATCTGACTAGTGATTTGGGATTTTGTAGGAAATCGTTTTGGGTAAGGATATCATTTTTAACAATTATTTCAAATATATCTGCTCTGTGGTATTCTTTATAATAATTTAGAAAAAAAAAATATTTTTTAACAAATTAAAGCAACTTTATTTTGTCTTAATATTCTTTGCTCTTCAAAGAGATTTACCATTAAACACCAAATCACTTATTTGTTAATTTCTCAACGCACGTTTCGCTAACCATTTTGGCATTATCAGGAGGTGTTCAATCTGATTTCATTGAAACGCGAGACGACAAATAAAAAAGTGATTTGGTGTTCCGTTTTAAATATCTTGGAGTTTGTTGTTTCACATCAAATCATTTAATGGAAGAATTCATTCTTTAGAATAAAATAATTCAGTAACAGAGAGGCATACTTTTTAAAAGTTGTATGTACTGATATTGTCTAAAATGTACTGGTGTCTTATAATTAGGAATTTATTTGGTGTTATTAATTCTGTTAACGCTATGTTTATGTTATATATTTTTTATTAATTAATATTTATGAAATGACAGTTCAAGACAATAGTCATCGACTATAAATTTTTGCAATATACAAATTTGTTATATTTATCAAACTAAGTATTTCATTGTGAATAATTCTCAACACTTCTAGGATGGTTAGAGTTTATCCACTAGGTGAGTAGAATGTTCCTAAAAATTAATCAGTGTAAAAAGTAAGTAAGCTAATAGGAAACCAATAAAATTGTTTCACTAAATTATAAAATTTCCTTTATTTGACAGTAAAAGAAAAATAAAAATTAAAAATAGTTCTTTTTTGGCACAAGCAGTTTCAAAATTTTTTATTTTTTGCTTTAAGAACAAAGAAATACAGAGTTGTCCAATAAGAGTGTCGGAACTTTACAATGAGGCACAATGCTAACTACAAGTGATAATATGGCAATTTTTATTATATCTTAAAGACCAAATAATGAAGACGAAATATTCTGAAAATGAGGTCGTTTAAATATCTCCCTTGGTGCTATTGATTCTGTAGATTGAATTCTCAGTTACTTTTTACACATATCGCGTGATATATTTTCAATGGTGGCCCGAATGTTTCGTTTATGGTCAAACATTTTTCAGGGTTTATTTCTGTAAACGAAAGAAGTAACATAACCGCACAAAAAATAATCCAAGAATGTGAGATCGCATGATCTTGGTGGCCAGTTGACTTTGCCATTTCGCGAATCATCGTCTTCATCGTCTTCGAAAAAAAAAATCGGTAATTTTTAAGCCTAATAACGGCATCAAACAACGACTTTCTTAGGATAGAAATGCAACTGCTGTGTCACATGTTGATTTTCATCTGCCCAAACCTTACTGTCATGTTTATTCACAAGCCAATTAAGCGAGAAGTGCGGTTTGTCAATGATTATTTTTTTCCAAAGTATCAACATTCCAACCCTTCCCACGGGTTGTTGAATCGTTTATCTTTTAATGGCAAATTGACACAATGTACTCTTCATAGCAGTGTATGTGCGACATTTTTATTTCAAACAGTACTGGTCCTTTTATGTTTCAAAATTATGATACTCTTATCGAAAACCTCTTTATACTATAATAAATAATAGCACTCCCACGGCAACACCATACCAACACTTCCACAATAGCTATACTAGAAAAAAGCACACAGAACAGAACACTGCACGTAGAAACAAACACAGCAAGAAAGTGCTAACTTTCTTGATGTTTCCTGTGGAGGTGTGCATACTATGTAATCCTCTGTTCCTTTATGTAACCCACACTGTCCTCTTCCGTGAGTAACCGTCAGCTTTCGTGATTCATCATCGTGATTCTCGCTTTTTATTTGAGTCTATATGTTGTTCAGTTTATTTTCTAAAAGACCTTCTAGTTTTTGTCCATTTTGCTGATGAAGATAATCTCGAATATCAGATTGAATGTCAATGTCGAATACCAGATCAAAAACACCTTTATTAAAAAGTATAATTGATTTTTCATTTTAATTTTACAGTTGAAAGATGGCACTTTGAAATGAACTATATGGCGGGAAAAAACTTTATTCGAATAGGTCCTGCAGTTGATGAAACGTAAGAGGCGAGAATTAAGTTGAGGCCCAATACTATAGTCTATTTATTGAAGAAAGAAACTAAACCCAAACATATTCACGCATATTGTACGTGATCGTTACAGGACCGCACTAAGAACTGTCCTCTTTTTGGGGGGGATATACTTAATATCGACAACTTCATCAGCTGTGTCCGTATCAAAACATTTTATGGAAAAATACAATTATTAATAAATCGAATGCAATTCAGTAAATAAAAAAAAAATCAGGGCACTGTATGGGTTACTGCCGCTAACCCTGTGTTTCTGTCGAACGAGAACCTGCCTATCATCTGGGTTTTCATTGGCGGTTTAAATCGGCTCGACCGATTCCGCCAATAGCAGGGGCGCTAAGCGTCTCTGGCTAAAATATTTACGTGTTGATCACGTGTTGGTCATTGTTTATGTCCCACTGTCTTTCTTCGGTGAATAGACTTCGACTTTAGTTTTTTTTCCCGCCATATAGTCATTGCAAAGCGCCATCTGTGTATATATATATATATATATATATATATATATATATATATATATATATATATATATATATATATTTATGTATTTATATATCATCATCATCACCATCATCAGCCCATGTCGAGCCACTGCAGGATGAAGGCCTTTTCAACATGCTTTCACAGTCCTGGGCTTTCCTCTGCCACTCGGGTCCAATATACTTAACGATGTCATCAATCCATCGTGCTTTTGGCCTTCCTCGCGGACATTTGCTATCAAGCGGTATCCACTCCAGGATTGCCTTGGTCCATCTGTCGTACCATCGCCTCGCTATATAGCCTACTCATCTCCATTTCAATTGCTTTACTATTTCAATAATGTCACAGACTTTTGTTTGTTCCCTGATCCATGCGCACAGCTTTCTGTCTCGTCTTGCAATGCCAAGCATACATTTTTCCATTCCTCTCTGTGCTACCCGAAGTTTTTGAATAGATTGCGATGTAAGTGCCCAAATCTCACTTTTGTATGTTATAACGGGTAAAACTGACCGAAGACTTTTCTTTTCAGACAAAGTCGGATTCTGCTCTTAAACACTATGTTGGGCCTGGCAACCCTGGTTCGCCAATCCTTTGCAGTGCTTGTATGCGCCTTTGCAGCACCTCTGGGTCTTGTAAAAGGATAACGATATCATCTGCAAATATAAGATGGTTTAAATTTGCACCAATGATATTTACATCATCCTGTACCCAATCCAGTTTATGGAATACTTCTTGAAATACGGAATATGGAATATGGAATATTTTCGGCTAGCCGAAAAAAGAATAGGCGATATTACGTCATCGTGCCGTACACCTCGTTCTACATTAATTACCACTTCAAGATCATCAAGGTGAATTTTGGCTGTAGCTCCATCATATATCGATCCTAATAGGTTTACATATGCTTTATCTACCCCTTGGCTAAGCAGTGCATCCATTATCGTTGAGATGGAGTCAAATGCTTTTTCGAAGTTGATAAAAGCCACTCACAGTGGCATGGTGTATTCGTTGTGCCTTTCTATGGCCTGCTATACAACCTGGATGTCATCCATTGTACTGAATCCACCTCTCAATCCTGCTTGTTCTCTTGGTTGTTCGTCATTAAGTTTTTTTAATATTCTTTTAGAAATTATATTAGTGAAAACTTTGTACATTACTGATAGGAAGCTTATTGGACGGTAGTTCTTTAAATCTTCCTGTGCTCATTTTTTATGCAAATGGATCACTTCTGCATTTTTCCATAAGTCAGGTACTTTTTGTTCTTTGAGGCATTTTGAGTATACTTTTGCCACCGTTTTATATAACGTCCGACAACCAGCTTTTAGCATTTCGACAGTTACACTGTCCTTTATTGGAGCCTTGCCGTTTTTCATCAATTTTATAACATTGATCTTTGCGTACGCGCCCTGCACACTGTGACATCCTCACGCCTTAATACATATATTTGCGTTCTTTTATTTCTCAACTTGTGTTTAGCCTTGTTAATTCATTTGTTCTCGTTTTTTTTGTTTGTGTTTTTTTTGGTTTCGTTTTTGTCAAGGTTTTTACACTAGCTGCATATTGAATCGGTGCATGTCTGATACGTGTTCTTATAGTTTTGCAGATCTCACTGTACTCGACCCTGGCAAAAGGACTACCTGCATTTCGCATTGCCCGCCGTTTCTTCATTAAATCAATGGTCTCACTGGAGATTTTTATCTGTTTGAGACATTTTTGTTCTGGTGCTATTAAAGCGGCCGTTTAAAGCATATTGTTGGCGATTTCTTTATATTGATCTAACATTTCCACCTCCTCCGGATCTTGTAACATAGCAAACCGGTTTGACAAAGCAATCCCAAAATATTTTCCTTTCTTTGACCTTACCATTATTTCGTGTTCTCTTCATCAGTTAATACTAAATTTTGCTCGTGCTATTCGGTGGTCACTTCCAACATTAAAATTGTTGGACAGTACAATTACAAAATATTGTTTTATCGTTGGTCATGATGTAATCACTTTCAGTTGTGAGTTCAGATGGACTTTTCCATGTCCATTTTCTGCTGATATTTTTTTATAGAACGAATTCATAATATATAGTTCTTGTCCTTCAGCAAAATCAACCAATCCGTCAGCCCTATTGTCTCGCTAACCAGTTCTAGTTGTATAAAAGCCGATTGTTTTTTTAGTAAAAAAATTAGTTTCAAATTAAGTTTTTCAGTTACATCCTCCAGGAAGTTATGTGAAAAACAAATAGTCAAAGTCATGTCACGATTTTCACGTGGTAAACAAAGAATCCTGCACCCACTCGTTCTAACAAGACCTTTTGAAATATTTAAATTATATTTTTAAAAGTTTTACAAAATCATAACTCCATGACAAAATCCTCCCCCACATTGCTACATATAACAAAATCTGATAATTAATAAAAGTCTATGTCGAAATAACCCCCGAGAAAGAAAATGAAATTTATAATATCCTGAAAATATTTACCTTGAATTCCAATTCTTCCTGTAATTGAACTTTAGTTGGCTTCCACCAGGGAGCAATTAAATCTTAAAATAAAATATAATTAAAATTAATAATGGATTTCCGAAAAGAAATTTTATTTACCCTGTGATAATTCCGATATTGGAATGACTGGTGCTGGACCTGGAGGCGGAGGGATCACCTCTAAATAATTAAAAAATTATTACTTAGGACCGAAAATTATTACTTTAGTATTTATCTACCATTTGGATCACGTGAACATATTTCTGATGCTGAAATAATTGGAGCATCTCCTGGAGGTGGTGGAATAGGATATTTTAGGTTATATACAGATAAAATATTGAATTTTTAAGAGTATATGAATAATTTATCTGATCTACATAATATATATATATATATATATATATATATATATATATATATATATATATATATATATATATTCATATATATATATATATATATATATATATATATATATATATATATATATATATATATATATATATATATATATATATATATATATATAAATAAATCAATTGTGCACACTTAAGCTATCTTAGATTCGCAGATCATATTGTTCTTCTTTCATAAGGCCCAGAGAAAAGCAAATACACATACAAAAGCTGCAACGGGCTCGAAAATAAATCTGAAAAAGGGTAAGGTCATACTGACTGTCATTGCCGAGTACAGAAGGTTTTCTATTTTGGGGAAAGATTTGGATATTGTCGATCAGTGCATATATCTTGGGCAGAAGATTTCAATCAGGGCTCCCAGGCAATTGTAAGGATTAACATAATAATTAAAAATAAACTCCCGCTTTGTCTGAAGAGAAAATAATTTGATCAGTGCGCCCTGCCCGTTTTGACATACGAAATTTAAACATGGACACTCACATCACAATCACTTCAAAAACTTCGCGTTGCACAGAAGGGATTAGAAAGATATATATTTGGCATTATAAAGCAGGACGCATATGGATGATGAAGATGAAGATGGGTAGGCCTTATAGCGAGTGGATATGTGGATACGTCTTGATCGATATTTTAATATGTAAAATTATTGAAATATATATAAAAATATACCACTTTTCTCTAGAGGTTCCTGCAATGGCGGAACAGGATTTTCAGATGGTAAATCTGGAATTGGAGTGACGGTCGCAGGATCTGGACTAGTGACATCTAAAAAATTGACCCATTGTCACTATCATTAATATTTATTCATTTAAATTTAATAATACCTGCAATAATGTTGTAACCAGGAAAGAGTGACGCATAAGGAGGTGGTGATTTTTCAGAATACGGCAAGATATCTATATAAATGTTTAAAAATGTTTTAAATTTTAATCTCATATTTCACGTGTTCTGTTGGTTTTTTTCAGCCGCCACAGGAACATCAACAAATATCTCCTAAGGCCGGTTTCTGGTCTTATAGCCTTCGTCAGTCGGGCTCGAGTCGAATATCTGAAAGCAACTAAAGAAACAATCAGAAGCCTTTCCGCTGCCCTCCCATTCAAAAATATCGAAAGGTACGATCTCAGGTTTTGGTTATTCCTTCAAGAGCTCTCAGATGTTCAAAACTCAGATAATCTTCAGAAACCAGTCTAGGAAAATATTTGTTGACTCTTTGGTGGCGTCTGAAGGAACCATGTGGAATATCAGTGATAAAATTCTCTGGTTATAGATAGTTTTCCTCCATAAACCCAACTGCAGTTAACATCATTGGACAACATGACTACACCTTTTAAATGACTGAAATTTTTTATGATTTTTTCTCATATCGCTAGAGTTGCTGCTATTGCACAAATCGAAACTTAAATGATATTAGGTTATTCATTGTTTGTAGTTTGTTTGCATAAAATCAACTATGGAAAAAACTATGGAGAATATTAAATCGTATGATACACGATTTAAGTCAACCTATACAGCCTGAATTATAAATACAAACAATAAATACAAATATAATATACATAATATAAAGAGTAGACTTGCACATGAATGGAAATAATAAACAGATATCAAAGTTATTCTATTAAGGAAACCATACTGATATCAAGGAAAAGAAACAAAAATTAGAACAAAAATAAAATAAAGAAAGAAGTAAGAAAGATATAATTCATGTAATTTAATTAAAAATATTTCGTTTTCTTCTTACCCGGAGTATTATTTGATATGTCAATTTGATTTGCTTCTTGTTTCTTAGTAACTAACACTGGACCAGAGGGCGATAGAACAACACCTTAAATTTGAACAATTTTTCAATCTTTCATAGTTTCAGGATTATAATTTAACATTACCTGTACTAAACTCCGATTTAGGATCTACAGAAGTATGTTCTGATGATGATGATGTTTGTGGATATTGGTACAGTTCTATATAAATATTAGAAGTTGAAAAGTGAGAAACATAAATATATATATATATATATATATATATATATATATATATATATATATATATATATATATATATATATATATATATATATATAAAGGGTATTCCATTATGAGGTTGTTTCGAATGTTGGTAACGAATAAAAGAAACGTTTCATAACATACCTGAAAGTTATTTATGGAAGTGCGAAGCTAGATAGTGTACAATTATACGCGAAATACAACATCTGTCAAATTACCGCCGCGACTTCTTTGGCAGCTCACAATTCTTTTGTTGAAATTCTCGATTACTGCTGAACACATTTGCGGAGTTATGTCACGAATTATTCGCCTAATTTCTTCTTTCAACTGTTGAACGGTTTGCGGATTATTTTCGTAAGCTTTGTTCTTCACATAGCCCCACAAAAAATACTCTAGCGGCGTCAAGTCGCATGACCTTGGTGGCCAATTTACGTCCCCATTCCGGAAGATCAGCTTACCTCCAAACTGTGTACGCAATAAAGTCAATGTTTCACGTGCTGTATGACATGTCACACCATCTTGTTGGAACCACATATTCTCTAAATCCATGTCCATTATTTGATCCCATAAAAAAAACATCAATCATCGTTCGGTATCGTTCTCCGTTTACTGTAACAGCTCATTCATCTTCATCTTCAAAAAAATACGGTCTAATGATACCCTCAGCCCAAAAACCGCACCAAACTATGACACGTTGAGCATGCATCGGGATTTCGTGGATTTCTCTAGGATTTTCATTGCCCCAGATGCGAAAATTTTGTTTATTTACGTAACCGTTTAAGAGGAAATGAGCCTCGTCACTGAAAATGATTTTATCGCAAAAATTATTGTCATTTGCCTTCATCTGTAGGATCCAATTGGCAAATGCACGGCGTTGCCCATGGTCGGCTGGCTTTAGCTACTGTGTTAGCTGAATTTTGTAAGGATGTAGACTTAAGTCTTTTTTCAAAATTCGCCACGTTGAAGTTCTGCTGCTACCCAAATGTTGCGCGCGCCTGTTAACAGACATTTGTGGATTTTCAGTAACACTTTCACGAACTGCCTGAATATTTTCAACCGAACGAGCAGGACGTTCCCGGACTTTTGTTTCGATATTTTTCACAGATCCAGTAGTTTCGAATCTACGCACTATTTTGCGAATGGTTACTTCTGACGGACGATTGCATTCACCAAAGTATTCACGAATTCGCCGAAATGTGGCTCTCACAGAACACCCATTTTGAAAATAGGTTTTAACAATATAAACACGTTGTTCTACTGTGTAGCGCTCTATTGCTGAAATTGTACTGAATTCCACAATGGAACCGAATAACATAAACAAAGTTTGAGATAAGAAGACTAGCAAAACAAAACATTCGAAACCTAACATTGACATTGACAGATGTTGTATTCCACGTATAATTGTACACTGTCCAGCTTCGCACTGCCATAAATAACTTTCAGGTATGTTATGAAACGTTTTATACCCTTTATAATATATATATATATATATATATATATATATATATATATATATATATATATATATATATATATATATATATATATATATATATTCGGAAAGGCTTCTGCGGTCGGTAATATTAGAATTACTAGGGGTTGAACCGCGTTTTAGATTTATAAAATCTCGAAGTTTCGGCCTCCTCTTTGAAAATAATTTTCATTTTCAAGAGAATTCTTTGTTTAAGCAGTCTGGACGTTTTTCGATCTCAATTGCTTCACGAATTATGCGGGGTTTGTAGGAATATATAGGTGGGATTACTTTGGCCTTTTCGAAATCTATTTTGTGACCCGTTTGGATATGATGTTCTGCTAAAGTCGAGGAGAGATCAGATTTTCGGACAGCGAGAGAAGGCTCGTATATGCGATTTTGGATACCTCTATTAGTTTGAGCGATATATGATTGAGAGCAGCCAAAATAAGGAATCGCATAGACACCATGTGACTCTTGTGGCATATTAGTGAGTAATCTCGTAAATAAAGTTTTGACTACCGAATTTAATTGAGATGGATGATGATGTGAGTTCGCCTTTAGATAACGGTTTGTGTGGGTGGGTTTACGATAGACAGAATAGGAGAAGCTTTGGTCTGGCTTTTTTTGATATTAGAATGTCAAGAAAAGGGAGAACAGAATTGTTTCCAATCTCTATTGTAAATTGGACCTGGGGAAGTATACTGTTCAAATGTGAAACAAACAGATTTAAAGATTGTGATCCGTGCGGCCAAATGACGAAGATGTCATCAACATATCGGAACCAGCAGTAGGTTTCGCGGTGTCCCATAAAAATATTGGCTATGACCGGAGAAAGAGGGGAGCCCATAGGAGCTCCACGAATTTGTTTAAAGAATTTATTTTTGAAAATGAAATATGTATTGGACAAGCTTCTCTAGATACGTTGTAGAAAGTTGGAAAGAGGCCTTCATCCTGCAGATATATATATATATATATATATATATATATATATATATATATATATATATATATATATATATATATATATATATATATATATACATTCACCTTGATGATCTTGAAGTGGGAATTAATATAGAACGAGGTGTACGGCAGGGTGACGCAATAACGCCTATTCTTTTCTCGACTGGCCTTAAAGAAGTATTCCGTAAACTGGATTGGGAGCAGGATGGTGTAAAGATCGATCAGCAAACTTAAACCATCTTAGATTTGCAGATGATATTATTCTCATTTCATAACACCCAGAGGAGTTGCAAAGACGCATACAAGAACTGCAAAGGGCTGGCGAACCATTTGGCTTGAAAATAAACCTGGAAAAGAGTCAGGTTATGTTCAATAACTTCGCTCAGGACAGAAGAATTTCAGTTTTAGGAAGGGATTTAGAGATTGTGGACAGCTTTATATATCTTGGGCAGAGGATTTCAATGGAGGGGAATACCGCCGCCCGGGAGGTGGAACGGCGTGTTAAATGTGGCTGGCAGGCATTTGGTAGGCTCAACATAGTGTTTAAGAGCAGACTCCCACTTTACCTGAAAAGAAAAGTATTCGATCAGTGCGTTCTACCCGTTATGACATACGGAAGTGAAACCTGGACACTCACATCGCAATCAATTCAAAAACTTCGGGTGACACAGAGGGGAATGGAAAGATGTATGCTTGGCATTACAAGACGAGACAGAAAGTCCTGTGCATGGATCAGGAAACAAACAAAAGTCTGTGACATCATTGAAAGAGTAAAACAATTGAAATGGAGATGGGCAGGCCATATAGCGAGGCGATGGGACGACAGATGGACCAAGGCAATCCTGGAGTGGATACCGCTTGATCGCAAACGTCCGCGAAGAAGACCGAAAGCACGATGGATTGATGACATCGTTAAGTATATTGGACCCGAGTGGCAGAGGAAAGCCCAGGACCGTGAGGGTTGGAAGCATGCTGAAGAGGCCTTCATCCTGCAGTGGATCGATACGGGCTGATGATGATGATATATATATATATATATATAGATATATATATATATATATATATATATATATATATATATATATATATATATATATATATATATATATATATATATATATAGTCGTTACATTCGCTAATTATTGAAATATTTTTATTATAATTATTAATAATACATTACTCAAATTTATATACAGTTTTACCGTTTTTAGTCATATGAGTCCTTCCTGTTATGATTTAGCTTTTAATAATTGTAGGAAACTAAAATCTAATTAAATGCTTTAATATACAACTGGAAATTGTGGGTGTGGGGTAAATACCACTCAATAAATACAAAAAAACATATTAATATTCCGAAATATGTTTAGTTTTCATATTTCTACGTCTGTTGGTAAATTTGTCTTACCGGAATCATTATCTGGTTCTGGATATTGAATTTGATGCTGAATTGGTAATTCTGAAATTGATATAACTGGAGCTGGACCTGGAGGTAATGGGATGTGTCCTAAAAAACGCGTAAATGATTATCGTAGTTAATAAATGCTATCAGGTCGTGTAATTCGAATCTACATATTAATTTAAGAATAAATAGGGGAAAAACAACGTGATAAATCCAGAAAAATATATTTTCGTTGTAATGTTCATAAGGTATGACATGACTCCAAGAATAATTCTCATAACTGTTTTCTCAGTTGCTTTGTCGTTAAAGAATTTAAAGCTAAAGTTCTTTTAAACCTTATATGCAACTATTATATTCTAGGTACTAAAATGTTTACATTTGTTATCGTGTTTAGTTATGGAAATAGCCAGAAGTCGCATGGAGTCAAAACAGGCGAATATGGGGCTACTTGAGCATAACGATATTTGTTTTAGCATTAACTACAATATTTTCCAATTTTATCATTAACTAAAACGAGAATTTGGAGTAGGTTTACCTGGCGAGGTTGCCTAGTAGATACACAATGATTATTAAAAAAAGTTTAGTCATCTTATTGAAATTTTCTTCACTTTACATTTAATTCCTTTAATATCAGAAAGCTCCTGTGTAATCCAAAAGATAAACTTGACAAACATTAAAAATCGATTATTTATGAAATTAGTTGTCAAGATTGTGATAGAAGAAAAAAAGGATTGAGAAAAGATCATCCATTTTAACTAGAAATATTTTTATCTTAAGAGTTGTTAAAAGTGTAAATAATAATAGGGCTTTGGATGCATATTAGAGCATTCAAATAGTAAAATTTAAGTAAACTATAAAATGTAGGGACGTATTTCCTGCAGTCAACTTTTTAAAGTGTTAATGTAAGGCTTGTCAGGCTTGGTTAACTTCACTGGACATGATTCTTACAGCCTTATAAGTTACATTTGATATATAAAAAGAATATAGTTTAGTTTTCGATTTGGATTGAATTATCTCCTGATGATGCTAACGTGGTTACCGAAATGCACGCTGGGAAATTATTGATAAATATATTTGGGTTTAACATAACGTTTTATTCCATAACAATCGCGTTTTATAACATCACGTATAGACAAAAGATGGTTCCGCCTTGACATTTCTGTTGGTGATAACTTAAATCTAATGATGATGAATGATATAATGTATTTATGCCTTCAATGATAGCGCTGATAGTATATCAATGCATGTATGCTCAACTATTCATGTTAATGTTATAATACTTATAATGATATAACGAAGTATAAAGAGTAATTGAACAGGTCGACATAATTTTTGTGACATTGATGAGAATGTTCTTTTTGCGTTTCATTTAGGTAATTATTAAAACACATTTTCGCAGAAGTGGCCTAGCATGTCTCATTTTCAAGTTCCTGCTTCTGCTTTATATCATGGGTTCATTGAAATTATTTGTAAAATCTATGCCGTTTGCTGTTCCTATGTTGTGGAGAGAACCTAATGACCATGTAAATGATTGGTACTTTTGTATCACGAAAACAGAAAGGTTTTCAAAAAAGCAAAGAGACAAAATTGAGTATCCAAATATGTATTCTGCGCTTGGGCTAGTTCCTCATAGCCAGGAAGTACCAGGAAGTACCAGATTGCGCCTTTAAACCTGGACAACATATTTCGCGCTGATTTTAATTGTCAAGCAGAATCTGATCCACAACTTCCTGAGAACACCATTTGTGACCCAACAAATACTAGTGAACCTCACTTAAAACTCAGAATGAATTAAATGGTACTTGACCTGGGATTGTCAAAACAAAAATCGGAACTTCTTGGTTCCAGACTTCAACAGTGGAACCTCTTAGATAAAAATGAAAGTGTTTGACTTTACCGAAAACGAAATGTAACATTTTCAAGTTTTTATAAAATGGAAATATCGATACGCGTCTGTTGTGATATTAATGGATTAATAAATAAGTTTAATATGGAACATGTACCTTCCAAGTAGTGTATTTTCATAGATTTGTCGAAATAAATTCTAAAAGCAGTCTTGCTTCTTAAGGGAACCTAAAACCCATCGATTTCTTTAGCCCATTCTGTGAAAATGAAAGAAATTAATGGCAACTATGAGCAACCAAACTAAATCACGTTAAATATAAACAGTATCAGTGGGATATTTGTGGGGATTTAAAAGTGATAGGTATATTTAGCAAATCCCGAAAACGGGATTACGCGTGGGAGCATTCCCTGCTGGATCCCGCATCTTCAAACCGCGGATCCTGCAAATTAAAAATTTGGCCCTAAAACTTTAGCGGCGTAAATCGCGAGTAGCACGAGCGCGACAACGCCCCACGCACAGGGCGCCACGTCGGCGACTAGCGGGCGATTGGCGGGCTGTCCTGTGAGTTGTTCATAAAAGATACTGCGCTGCGCAGCCTGCGCATGTCTTTCTGTATAGGTGACGAGTGTTTTCGTATTCACCGGTGTTTAACGTAAGTAGTTAAATTTTAATGTTTTTGATTTAGTTTTGTTCTGTGCTATTTTAAAATCAGATTGTGTGCGTCATAAATAACAACAT
The DNA here is from genome assembly GCA_031761425.1 of Cosmopolites sordidus. NCBI lineage: Eukaryota > Metazoa > Arthropoda > Insecta > Coleoptera > Curculionidae > Cosmopolites > Cosmopolites sordidus. Next base: position 1,357,367 of record JARFXV010000619.1, read on the forward strand.
AATGTCGTAATGTTGCGTGAAACATTATGACTTAAAGTGGTTTTTGTTTTTGTTAATAATGTTTTTTGAATATGGTTATCGATGATAGTGAAGCGGATTACTCGTGTGGGGTGTGATAATGTAGCAGAGCACTGTGTAAAAAATAAATAAATTAATCTAAATCTATACTTACTTTAATAAATTAATCTAAATCTATACTTACTTTAAACTTTATTTATTATTTGCAGGTAACGAGTAAATGAATCATGTCTAAGTTCATTGAAACTGAGAATCCCGAGAAAGAGAATAAAGGCGACGGCGATGGCGATATCAACCACCTTGGAAAAGGTCTGTGGCGTTATTTAAAAAAAAATAACAAAGGTGGCAAATGTCTTCTGTATTCAGCTGAACTAAAAATTAGTCAACGTTCTACCAAAGGCTTGAAAATACATTTGAAGACTAAACACAATATCGATATCGGTTCTCGAAACGATGACACTGGAGAAGAATCCTTACCAGTAGTACCAAAGAAGAAACCCAAAACAATGGACAGTTTTCTTATCAAAGAAAACCCCATGGACATGATTTCTAGGATGGTATGTAAAGACGGATTCACCTTAAGTTCCTTTTGCACATCGACGGATTTAAGAAATTTATTTTCTAAAAGCGGCCACAAACTACCCAATTGGCGAAATACAATACGATCTATCGTAACAAATTTTTGTAACACAGTTAAAGCTGACATGATTATTGAATATGAACGCATCAAGAAAGGAAACAGATTTTCACTCACATTTGACGAATGGACGTCACAAAAGAATAATCGATACTTAAATATCAACGTCCACCAGAAAGAAAACCATTTTAATCTGGGTTTGGTCGATATACATGGCTCGGCTACCACAGGACATTGCATTGGTCTAGACTTAGACACAGATATTATCGCAATTACAACGGACGGCGCTAGTGTGATGGTGAAGGTTGGCAGACTTTTGCTTTATTCCCAGCAGCTTTGTTTTACACACGGCTTACAACTAGTGGTGGTTGATGCACTCTATAAGAAAAGCAATTCTTCAATATCAGAATGCCCAGCAGCATTTACGAAGGAATCTGATAATGATGATAACGATGATATGGACACCAATGAACAGGGTGTGACTGTAAATATAAATTCACTGACACTTGAAATGATTTCTACAACATATGACGACCTATTGAAGAAAGTACGGAAACTGGTCAAGATTTTTAAGCGGTCACCAACTAAAAATAACGTCTTACAAAAATATGTGAAGGAACAAGAAGGCCCTAAAAAAGAATTGGCATTGATATTAGACTGCCGTACTCGCTGGAATAGCCTTTTGAATATGTTAGAACGATTCTACAATTTGAAGAATTGTATTGATAAAGCATTAATCGATATTGAAATTGAATCTGAGATTAAATTTAGCGATAATGAGTGGTTCATAATTAAAGATCTCATTGCTAACTTGCAGCCTTTTAAATTAGAAGTTGAGGCACTTTGTAGGCTAGAGTCAACGCTTATCACTGCGAACATAACAGTTCGATTTATTTCGGATAAATTGCAACAACAAAACACGGTGATGAGTAACCAGTTGTCACAGTCTCTACATGAACGTATTCAAGAACGCCGCATTGATTTAACAGGAGTTTTGATTTACTTGCAAAATCCGAAAAAGTACGACGAAGAAGCTAAAAATACAGATCGTACTTATACATTCTTCATGCCAAGAAAAGTTGCAATACGCCAAGAAATAAAGAAAATAATAGAAAGAGTCGTAGTTCAAGACGATGAAACATATGCAGATGACGTCTTGGAAAATACCCCTATAGCTGGAACATCTGCTACTGATACAGATCCTACTCTACTGTTAAAAGAAGAATTAGAAAAACAGATTCAACAAGAAAAAGAAATATTTAAGAAAAAGCCAGACAACAAGAAAAATAACTTTGAGAAAATTTTGAAGAAATAAATGACGTTCTTTGAGTCCGGTGGTATCAGAGGAGAGTACCCGACGTTCGCCTATGAATATATCCTGACGGTTCAGCCTACTAGCGTAGAAGCCGAGAGAGCGTTTTCAGCATCAGGCTATATTTGCAGTTCACTCAGAAGCAGGCTCGGAGATGATACAATAAATGCCATTTGCTTCTTAAGAGCGCATTTTCAAAAGTTATCACTATACGTTGATATCATAGTAATTAATAGCATCTAAGAGAAAGTTGTAATTTGATTATTAGTCATTATATGAATAAGACCGAATTAAAAATATAAAACTGTTGTTTTATATTTTTAAAATATAAAACAACAGTTTATTAATATAGGAGTAAGGGTCAAATTAAACAAAACTATTAAACTATGCCAAACATTTAAAGATGAATCTAAGAAAATAGATTACTAATTACTTATACTTAATTAATAGAAAAGAAATAATGTCTGTTGCTTAATGTAAGAAATGTTTAATAAAAGTTGATTTTTACACAAAAATCTGTAGTTTTAATTTGATTTTATAACATAATTTCAAAGATGCGGGATCCCGCGCGGGATTGAGTAATCCCCCATATCAATCCCGCGGGATTGAATGAGCTGCGGGATTGCAATCCCTAGCTATATTGCTAGAATTTCAAGGGGGTTTTACAAAATATTGCTGTTTCTTGTGTCTATGGGAAAGTAGGCCAGCAAAAGAAGTATTACAGTAAGAAAGATTGATTTCAGAGAACTTCTTTTGAACCTGGTACTTCAAATATAAAATATGTCCGCCTTGTTAACCCAAAAAAGTGCTTCTTCCACCTTTCCATATTAAGTTTGGGCTAATGGACAAAAAAAAGTAATTGTTTCAAGTACCTAAAAGAAATATTTCCTCAACTAAGTGATGCAAAACAAAAAGAAGGCATATTTATTGAACCTCAAATAAGGAATCTTCTAGGATTTTCGTTTTCAAGAAAAATTTAATGAAAAGGAATCGGCAGCTTTTAAGTAAAAACCTCATAGATAGAGAACTCTTAAAAGCCTATAAAATACTAGGGGGTCGCATGTCCTTAAAAATGCATTTTTTACACTCCCATTTCGATTTTTTCCGGAAAATTTAGGTGCAGTAAGCGACGAAAAAGTTTCACCGGATTATCAAGTCGATGGAAGTTAGATACCAGGGACGCTGGAACCCATCTATGTTGGGCGAATACTGCTGGTTTTTAAAAAGAGATTATGCTACAGAACACAACGGGAAAAAGTGAAAGTTTTTGTCGCTGTATGACATTTATTGTAATATATTTTTTATTCACATAATCCTGAGTAATTTTTTGCATTGATTTAACACGTTTTACGTACTCATATTAACTAAATACTTGATTGTTAAAATTGTCGACTTTTTTCCACCCCAATCCCTTGTAACAAAAAAACTATAAGCGTTACAGTAATTAGCTTATCATTTTCGGATTTAGGACAGCAAAATGCTCCATATACACCTATTTTTATCAATATTACCTCAAAAAAGTTTAAATTTGTTGACCTGTGTTATTTATATTCTGGGTTTTTTACTAAAAACCTACACATTACACGACCTGATATATTTATTACATTTAGAATTACCTGTATAATTTGATGAAGCATATATTACAGGTGCATCTCCGGGTGGTGGAACAGGATATAAATAAATATCTACAAAAAGATACCAAGCCTTAAGTGATAAAAAAATAAGTAATAAAAAAAAAGATTTTTGTTATAAAAATTCGTACGCTTCTTTTACCCCCACAATAATTTGTTTCTTAAGTTGATATGGCTATCTTTGACATCTCAAAAATTTTTATATTATTTTGCCTGTTAACTTACAATTTATAACATATTTGTAATTGTTTCGACGATTTTTTAAAGTGGATTTGAATTCATTTTTTCTAGAAAAAATTTGTGCAATCTCTTCTCATTTATATTTAATTGAAGCAGTGACATATTAGTTCAATTATGTTATCCATATCTCTTCTTACAAAATATCACATTACTCATACCGTTATATTTATATTTAGTAGGTTGTCAAAAATATCTATTATTCTTACATTATCAGTTTGACTAAAATTATTATATACAATATTCAATATAGAAATATTTGATACTGCTTCTATAAAACATAATAAATAATAATGTTTGTAATCGAAATATAAAATCATGATACTCAATAAAATTGCTGACATAAAAATTAAAATACAATTTTAATGATTCTTATAACTTGTTAATTATTACTCAGTTTTTAGTAGTACCTGGAAATCGCTGCCCTTCAAATGGTCTTGGTGGTAATAATCTTTCACCTATTTAACATAAAATATAGTTTATCTTTCATTGGAAAAAATTTAAATGGGTTTTTAATTATTTTACCTACTAATCTATTTCCGTGGTACCTATAGTAGTAGCAACCAGGGCATGAACAAACACTGGACATGTTTTTTCGTCAATTCTCAACTAAATCACCTTGCTAACTGATATTTTTATGACAATTTTTGTTTTCAGATCAGATAAAAACAATATCAAAACATAAATACTTCATTACTGAGTATAGATAAATACAACGGAGAGAGAAATAGATATTGGGATTTAAAGCGAGATAAAAGGATGGTGAAAGAGAGTGGATGGAGATAGGCACGAAATATAGAAAATGAAAAAAAGTGGCAACCATGGCATTTCTTTGAATATTTTGTGGTACTCGAAAATATCTTATCTTTTATTGCAGTTATCATCAAAACACTTGTAAACAAAACAAAACAATTTGTACAACAAATTTTATACAACTTTTACACAAAAACAATTACTGTGCTGTGCCGTGCCGTGCTGTACTTTGCCGTGCTGTGCCGTGCCGTGCCGCGCTGTGCTGTGCTGTGCTGTGCTGTGCCGCGCTGTGCTGTGCTGTGCTGTGCTGTGCTCTGCTCTGCTCTGCTCTGCTCTGCTCTGCTGTGCTGTGCTGTGATGCGCTGTGCTGTGCTGTGCTGTGCTGTGCTGTGCTGTGCTGTGCTGTGCTGTGCTGTGCTGTGCTGTGCTGTGCTGTGCTGTGCTGTGCTGTGCTGTGCTGTGCTGTGCTGTGCTGTGCTGTGCTGTGCTGTGCTGTGCTGTGCTGTGCTGTGCTGTGCTCTGCTGTGCTATGTTGTGCTATGCTGTGCTATGCTGTGCTATGCTGTGCTATGCTGTGCTATGCTGTGCTATGCTGTGCTATGCTGTGCTATGCTGTGCTATGCTGTGCTATGCTGTGCTATGCTGTGCTATGCTGTGCTATGCTGTGCTATGCTGTGCTATGCTGTGCTAAGCTGTGCTATGCTGTGCTACGCTGTGCTGTGCTGTGCTATGCTGTGCTATGCTGTGCTATGCTGTGCTATGCTGTGCTATGCTGTGCTATGCTGTGCTATGCTGTGCTATGCTGTGCCATGCTGTGCTATGCTGTGCCATGCTGTGCCATGCTGTGCCATGCTGCGCTATGCAGTGCCCTGCTGTGCCATGCTGTGCCATGCTGGGCCACGCTGTGCCATGCTGTGCCATGCAGTGCCATGCTGTGCTATGCTGTGTTATGCTGTTCTATGCTACGCTACACTGTTATGTTACGCTCTGCTAGGCCATGCATGCCATGCCATGCTATGCTGTGATATGCTATGCTATGTCATGCCATGCAATGCTATGGTATAGCTTTGGTATACCATCATTATTAAATTGTTAAATATTGTGCTCTTGTAGCTAAAAAACTAAACTGATTTAACCCATAAGCAACAACTTTATTAATACATAAATAAAGAAATATGAATATAAATAAAAAATCGAATAGAGTAGTATATTTTTTTACAATATAATATTAAATATAAAATGAATACACATTATGATGATGTAGTAAGGTGAATTAATAGTTGTAAGGTAAAATATTTTGTGCCTCTGTAACTTCAACATATTCATATGCATACGTAGGCTCGGAATAATAACTTGATGAATACGGAGTAACTGGTGGTGTACCTAGGGGATGATTAATATTAGTGGTTATATCGGATGTAAACATTTAAAGGCCAAAATTAATGTCCCTAACATGACACTGATGAAATATCATGTTTGTTGAATTATCATTCGAGAATACTTTTTAAAAATTTCATATTATTGGAGGGAAAGGATATTCAGCTCTCCTTCAGTTGATGGTTCTCTTCTTCTCTTAGTCTTCTTCTTCGTGTTCTTCTTTACAGAATAGACGACGCTTCTGTAGGTCACGAGACTTTTTAACTTGATCTGTCCATCTTTTTGGAGATCTACTGCGTGATCTACAACCCTCCATTCATTACTGCAGCATCAGTGTTTCTAAATCTAGTTTCTAGATCCCTTCGTTCAATGTAGTTGAATAATTCAAGTATTCGTTCGTGAATAATTTGGTATAGTCTTGTGGGTTCATTAGTTTCTCGAATAATTTCGTGTCTTCGACTGGCGATCCATGAAATGTTCAGGACCAAATTTCGAAAAAAAAAAAATTCGCATCGTATTTCTTGCCATTTCGCATCTTCTTCTGATCTCATGAGTATTGCCCTTCTCGATATTAAAGCCCCAACATAGGCGAATTGGCTTTTTACCGTAAATTGCCCTATTTGATTGATTTTGGACATGGTCTTGTTTTGACGGTCGATATTCATTATTTTCGTTTATTTGTAACCCACATGTCCAATCCTCGAGAGCGCTATGCATGATATATTCATCATAAATGTTATATAATTGACGATAGAATGCATTCTTGCCTAATTTCTTTATCAACTCAAAACTCATCGGATATTCGATCTTCAATGTTCACGACTGCTCAGTTTTTGTCGTATAGATGATAAATTTAGCTAATCAAATGATCTGATGCTCTGATTTCTTGCTGAATTTGGCATAATTTCTTATATTTTAGTATGTCAAACGCCTCCCGATAATCAAGAAAACAGATATAAACAGAATGGTTAACCTATCTGGCAGTTTCGATTATTTGGCGAATGTTGTATATCTATGTACCTCTTCGAGGCATGAATGCAGTCCGCTCTGGGGAAATCTGCCAAGATAAGTAGGATTTTAAGGTTTCGTTGATAATACGAAGTGGAATAATACTTGCATGTTTTTTTTCTTTAAAATGATATAAAGAATCGTTCGTTAAATTTAATAAAGTATTTTCCTTACATCTATATCTATACATACTTAATGATGTAACTTTTTACCTTACCTGATGAAACATATGTTGTTGTAATTATCGGTGCTGGACCTGGTATTGAGGTTCCGTTACCTTTGGGCAAATATATGTTACATTTTTATTCAGGTGCTTCTATTTTTAGTTACCTGTCAGTTGTGAAGCTGGTATTACTGGTGCTGAACCAGGAGGCCCAAAAGTATTGACACGATCTACAAGATGAACTAATAAAGCGCCTTTCATATTGAGCAGTTTTTTAAAATTCTTGAATAAAACACAGAATTTGCCTTGATTTCAAAAACATTTTATTGATAATTGAAGCACAGTGTATGGCATTTAAACAGGAAAGACAATTTCTGCCAAATGATCAGCTCTTGCAGCTCCACAGACGTCCACTCTTTAGTCAGAGTTTTGGATGACATTTTGGCTTAACCGTAGCTTTATCTCACCAATGACTCTAATAATTTGATCCTTTAGTTCAGGAATCGAATCGATTGTAGATTGTTCTTATAGACCTGGATTTACACATAATCTTGATGGTATCTACATAACATCATCATTTCTTGCGATAATTCATCCAGGAATTTTTTCTCTCTCTCCCTCTATAAATCAATTGTTTCATTAGTAGAGTGAGGTGTGCCGCCATCCTGTTGAAACAGTGCTTTATCTGAAAAGATGATTTTTTGAGAAAAAGCATCTAATTGTTCTTTGATCCAGTTGACAAATGCTGGGTATTTTGAATGATCCAGTGGCTTTAGTTCCTGTATTATTTGAACCTTATATGCCTTTATAGCTTACTTCTTTCGTAAAATACGTCATGTTGTGGATTCATTGAGTCCACATTTTATTGCACGTCGACTAATGGATACGTCTGTGTCTTCAGCCACATTTTTGCGTATCAAATCGATATGGTTTTGTGAACGAACGACCACTACGGATATATATTGCTCTTCTCTTATCTTTCACCGAACCAGTTTCTTAAAATTTCTGAATAATTCAAGTGATAGTACTTTCAGATGGACAACTGTGCCAACCATAAATACTACATAATTTTCTATAAACATTTTTCAATGAACGCCTATTTTCATAAATTAATTCAACAGTTTTAACGCGTTGTTGTATTGTGTGTGACTCCATTTTTGCACTTCTGCACATTATACTTCTGAAATAGTACTAGACCTATGCAAATTCACAATGCCATCTGTGTTTCATTAGAGAATTAAAAGAACTGCTCAATTTGAAAGACCCGTTACATCTATAATAAAAGCAACTTTTTCCCTTACCTGACGAAATATATGTTGTTGTAATTACCGGTGCTGGGCCTGGTAGTGAGGTTCTGTTACCTGTCGACAACAGTATATTATTTTTTTTAGGTGCTTCTATGTTTAGTTACCTCCCAGTTGTGAAACTGGTATTACTGGTGCTGATCCAGGAGGTCCAATAACATTGACATGATCTACGGAATGAACTAATACAATTAAGGAAAAATAATTTTGTTTTTGCATACTACTGGGTAATTTTGAAACAGCAATAACAGGAGCTGAGCCTGGGGGTAAAGGAACACGTTTTCCTAAACAATTTAAATTATTCTTAATTAGTATATTTTTGTATTTTTTTAGATTAATTGTACAGAACATCTTGTCTTATAAGCATTTTAAATATTTTATCATGGGTTTTCTGTCGATGATTTTTTTTTTCAAATTTTAGGCTGTTACTGTCCGTACTGAATTGATATATATATATATATATATATATATATATATATATATATATATATATATATATATATATATGTATATATATATATATATATATATATATATATATATATATATATTTATATATATATATATATATATATATATATATATATATATATATATATATATATATATATATATATATATATATATTAATTGCGGAATTTTATGACGATGTAGCCCAGCTTTTATACAAGGAAAAATGTAGGTACAAAATCCTGATGGGTGATTTTAATGCCAGAATTGGAACAACAAGAACTGACGAAAATGCAACTGGCCCATATGGAACTGGCGAGCGAGACAATAAAGGTGACAGATTGGTTGATTTTGCTGAAGGACAAGAACTATAATTGTACTCATTAACAATTTTGATGCTGGAAGTTACCACCGAATGGTACTAGCAAAAGTTAGGATTAATTGTCGAAGAGAACGCGAAAGAATGGTAAGATCAAAGAATGGCAAAGTGGATTCTGTGAAACTGCTGGAGAGAGGAAGCGATTTTGAGATTGCTTTGTCAAACCAGTTTGCTGTGTTACAAATTCCGGAGGAAGTGGCACTATCCGTTCAATATGAAGAAATCGCCAATAATGTGCTTCAAACGGCTGCTTCAATGGGATCTGAAGAAAAATGTCTCAAACAGACAAAAATCTCCTGTGAGACTATTGATTTAATGAAGAAACGGCGGGCAACGAATACACTGAGCTCTGCAAAACTTAAAAAAAACGTATCAGAGAGGACACACGCCGATTCAACATGCAGCTAGTGCAAAAAACCCTGGAAGAAAACAAAAGAATTAACAAGGCTAAACAGAAGCTGAGAAACAAAAGAAAGCAAATATATGCCCTAAGGCCTGAAGATGGCACAGTATGGAGGGCGCGTATGCAAATATTTCTATTTATGTATCTACCCCTTGCGCATGCAAGGGGTAGATAAAGCATATGCAAACCTATTAGGATCGATATATGATGGAGCTACAGCCACAATTCACCTTGATGATCTTGAAGTGGGAATTAATGTAGAACGAAGAGTACGGCAGGGTAACACAATATCGCCTATTCTTTTCTCGGCTGGCCTTGAAGAAGTATTCCGTAAACTGGATTGGGAACCGGATGGTGTAAAGATCAATGGTGCAAATTTTGCTCTCAGTAAATCAATTGTTTCATTAGCAGAGCGATGTGTAGCGCCATCCTGTTGATACTAACCAAGTTTTTAGTCTTAACCCAATACACAGATATGTTGAAACATTTAACATGTTAAATATTTTCTTCCTAAAGGACGATAAATATTAACCACCAGGTCCAATGATGTTACACTCTTTTTGTATTTGAGTTGTATTAAAGGAAGAGTTCACAAGAAGAGCCCTAAAAATATGCAAGTGCTAAAGGAAACCGAAAGTTATTTTCTTTCTGAAAGGTTTTATATTTAACTTAATAATATATTTTTTTTTTATTTATAAAATATCCCTGAGGAAGTTTTCCAAAATTACAATCTGACCAAAGTTGATCAATGAGTAATGTTGTACAAACCTAAGTTACTACAAAAGAAAAGATGATTTTAAGAACTTACTCACTAGTATCCCTTAAATTAAATCCAATAACTTAATTACACCAATATTAACGTATGCACCAGCGCTATGCTCTGCTTTTTTACTAACACAAACGTTCAAACCAATTCAAAGGGTTTGGTCCTCTTAAGTCTTCTGATTTGACTTGCATTATCAAGGAGCTGGATGGCCTCGACATTGACGTGCTGAAGAAGTCGCTGCTCGTGACTCTGGGCAAATCTGCTAATGGTCTGGGTAACGGTGTCCATTTCCAAGTCCCTATGGAGGTCACTGTTTCTGAAATATCAAGGGGCATTTGCAATGTTCCTTAGTACTTTGTTTTGGAATCGCTGGATTATTTCCAAGTTGTTCTTTTTGGCACAACCCCACAGCTGGATGCCATATGTCCATACGGGCTTTAGAATTTGTTTGTACAAGAGTACTTTGTTGTAGACTGATAGAGGGGAATTTCGTCCAAGCAGCCAATACATTTTTCTAAATTTGATGTCAAGTTCTTCTTTTTTCTTTTTGACATGAGCCCTCCAGCGTAGCTTGGCATCTAATGTTATACCCAAATATTTTGCTGTATTAGCATATGGTACTTGGATATTATTTATAATAACGGGGATATGTTGATTTCTTTTGTTCGTGAAATTAATATGGGCGGATTTAGACTCATTTAATTTGATTCGCCATTGTTTAGTCCAGTTGTTAATTTTATTAACTGAGGTTTGCAGGTTTATTGCCGCTTCTTCGTGTTCTACGCCTACAGCCATAATAGCAGTATCGTCAGCAAATGTTGCTATCGTGTCTGGGTCTAATTCAGGAATATCACTGGTATATAATAGGTAAAGGACTGGTCCCAATACACTACCTTGCGGTACTCCTGCTTTAATATTTTTTAGTTCAGAGTATGCATCTTCCTGTTTAACTCTGAAATATCTATCTGAGATATAAGACTTTAATAACTGCGCAAACTGTTTAGGCAAAAGCTTGTTTAATATGTAGTTGAGGCCCTCATGCCACACTTTATCGAAGGCTTGGGCCACATCGAGAAATACGGTAGAACAAATGTTTTTTTCTTCCAGTGACTTTTCAATTATATTTGTTATCCTATGGACCTGGTCTATAGTTGAGTGGCTTTCTCTAAATCCAAACTGATGGTCTGGAATTATGTTTTTATCTTCAATGATTGGCTTCAACCTTTTAAGGAATATTTTTTCAAACAGTTTTGAAATAACAGGTAGCAAGGAGATTGGCCTGTACGATGAAACTTCATTCGGTGGTTTTCCGGGTTTTGGGATCATTATCATTTCTGCTACTTTCCATATCTTAGGTACATACTTTAATCTAAAAGATGCATTTATAAGATATGTAAGTTTTACTATAGCTTTACGAGGAAGCTGTTTCATGACTTCTCCCGTGATTAAGTCAAACCCTGGGGCTTTTTTTGTGTTGATGTTTTCTTCAATTTCTGATGCAATTTCTTTTGGGGTAACAGGTCTTATGTCACTTTCTTCTTCGGCAAGATTTTCCCAGTCAAGTATGTTTTCACCTTCATTTGGCTGGAAAGTCCCTTCTAAATATTCAGAATATCTGTTAGCTTTTTGTAAATTGCTTTTTGCCCATGTTCCATCTGCATTTTTAATTGGTGGATTCTGCAGGATTGGTCTTTTTAGTGTTTTGGTAGCTTTCCATAGTGAGTAGTCAGTTTTACTGTCATTTGACAGTTCACTTAGGTAGTTACTTATAGTATAATTTTTATTTTTTTGTATATCCCTTTTCAGTTGCTTTGTTGCATTATTTAATCTAGTTTTATCTGCTGGCGATCTAGATTGATGCCATATTCTTCTAAACCTTCTTTTTTCGGTTATGAGTTCTTTTATTTCTCTGGGGTAGTTATTGCCTTTGGTTCTAGGAGTAATATTAGGTGTGTTATCCCATGCAGCCCTTTGGATAACGTTTAAAAATGTTTCCGCTTCATTGTCGAGTTGTTCTTCATTTCTTAAGTGGACTCTCAAGTCTACCGTTTCTTCAAGTTGAAGTTTAAAACTCTGTCAGTCAGTCAGTCGATTTGTCAATATAGGAGGAGTTTCCTTCTGTATGATGCTATCACTTAAGATCAGAAGAATGGGAGAGTGATCAGAGTTCATATCCCATGCTTCGTCCACATGCATATAGCTTACAGACACATTTCTAGTTATGAAACTTAATAATATAAAAAAATAATATTTATGAATTCCGGAGTTGGTTCATTGTGAAACATTTTGTAAACAGGTTTTTAAAAATTAAATATGTAGTTTTTTAATGTTTCAGATGTTTATTATAATTTTACCCCATATATGTTTCGTCCTATTAGGGATTTCTCAAGAAGCTTGAACTAATACTAACTAGTCAAACCAAGTGTTTCCAATTATGCATTATTTTTAATTTAATTTAAGTATAAATTATTTTTTTATAACATCTAGTCTAATTTTTTCGTCACCGATATGCTAGTGACGTGTTTTAAATGTGTTTTAAATTAAATTGTGTTTTAGATAATCATTATTTTAATTGTATAATTGTAGAATCAGTGTGCAGTACAAAAGTGAGTACTTATAATGCTAATCTTTTTATGTAGAAAAGTTAATAACAAAAACAAAGCTCATATTTTCGAATATTTCCACTATTGGTATCAATATTTGCGTTGAAAAATTTGATATTATTTATTTTTCTAATATTTAATCTCTGCGATACCTCGTGCAATGAATATTTCATAGTGGCTTAGGAGTTATCTCACTAGCGTGGTAAAACAGATTTCTAATTTTTTGGGATTTTAAAATTAAAAATTCTATAAAATTTTGTAATAAATCTAATTTCTCCAAATTCTTGTTTATTCGAAAGGAAAGGATTTACGATTAGAGGCGTATCCGCATCCAAGACTGTTTAGCGACTGGACCTACAGCTTAACGTGGGTTCCGAACCACAGTCATCAGCTATTGACAAACCCAGGCCAGCACCCCCCTCAGTCTATCAACCCTTGGTTATGTGCCTACCAATAAGTCTATCAGGAAGCCTACCGACTGGCGAGTGACCAACGTAGAACACTTCTCAGAAGGCATCCGGCCTTACCCAGCCTTTAACTGGCGTGACTGAGGGGTAATTCGTTGTCGGATTTTACACTCTTGTCTAGAAACAATCACAGGCATTTAGGTGTGGATGTGTAGGCGTGCGTGTGTATCTGTAAGTGTATATAAGTGTGTGTGTGTAGGGTAGGAAGTAAGACGGACAGAAGAATTAAAGGAAAACACCCATCCGAGCGCTGGAATCGAAGTTACCTTTGGATTGCCAAGCAGGCGACTAACCCACCAGACCACCGCGGCCGGCATTGTTTATTGGTTTAAATTGTCAGAAATAAAATACATGCTTTGTTATTTTTTGCAAAATAATTATTTATAAACTTAGATCATTCAATTTTATCATTAGAACTTAGTATTGCTACCATTAGAAAAATATTGTAATATAATTAGTTTTTCTAAATGTACAGTTTCTATATTTGTTTAAATCGTCAATCCTACGTAAAAAAATATACATTTTTAAATTATACATTTAAAAAATAATCAATTTAAAAATACAAAAACACAGTTATTCCAAAGTTTCACTTCTGTCGACCTTTTTTTTATTTCTAATTGTTCTAATAGGTCTAATTTTTGACTTTTTTTTTCTTAGTGTAATAGTTTAACATTATTTACATCTATAAAATGGTTCTTTTCAATACAATATGTGGACAATCCAGTGTTTTTTATGTTATTTAAGATATCTTTTTTGTCCTTTTATTCTAAATCTAATACTTCTACCACTTTGACCGATATATACCGCATCACAATCTTTACAATTAATTTTATATAGCCCTGATTTATCTGAACCAGCAATGCCAAACCAATAGCACGCGTGCCATTGAAATAATTTAATTACCTAATAGAAAAAAATTATTTTTTCGTCCACATTTTTTGGTTCTAAATATTATTCAAAATTAATAATTTGGTAAAAAAAATTCAAAATAATTGTAATAGAAAATGTCAAACTTGGTGGACTGGGAAATATGGCATGATTTGTAAAGGTAATAAAGCGGTGTGTGTTTTATGTTCTATCGTCTGTAAAACGGCATTAAGAAACAAATCACATATATATTTTTCAAAAAAGCGAACCAGAGCAAAAGAAATTTATTACATGTGCAATTAGAGAGATAAATAGTTAACGTCTATGATTACATATCTAAGCAAGGATTGTCATACAGATGTCGCAAGTTTCTCAGCTGCAAATATCATTGACCGGCATGGTAAACCTTTTAATTAGGGAGAGTTTTTGAAGGAAGCCTGATTAACATGCGCCTCTTCACTTTTTGATGATTTTAAAAATAAAGATAAGATAATACAGCGCATCAAAAATCTAAAAACGCAATGAAAGATAAAATCCTAAAACTGACGAAAAATGTAAAAGAACAACAAAAAAATGACATCAAGTCATCTCCTTTTATATCGGTATGTCTTGACGAAAGCAGTGATGTAACTAAATCTGCTCGTTTAGTTGTTTTTGCTCGATATTTTGTAGTAAACGACATCAAGGAAAATTTAATTACGATAACATCATCACCAACAACTACTAAGAGCACAGATATTTATACAACTGCTAAAAATTCACTTGCTGAGAAAGAAATTGATTTAGAATCTTGAATTCCACTGCATCATTCCTCGATAAGTCTTGCGTGCCAGAGATGCCAGTTTCGTCTCTTTTAATAATATAATGACCGTAGGCATAAAAATAGTAAACCTCATATCGACATAGGCTTTAAATATGCGAAAGTTTGATGCATAGAGAGATGAAGTCAACTCGGTGTATAGTGGCTTACTGATGTATAATAATGTTCGCTGGTAATATAAGATTTGTCAATTGTTTTGAAGAAATCAGACTGCTTTTACAAAATGAGGGAAAAATTGAACAATACTCACAATTGATGGATGTTATGTTGCTTTTAAAATTAATGTTTTTTACAGACATGTGCAGAGCATTTCAATAAATTGGTTCAAAACAAAGTTCATGGTTCAAGGCGCAAATAAAATAATTATCGTTATGATAGATCTCATTGGGTGTTTTTGAGGCTAAACTGCAAGTTGTTATGAAAAACTACAAGTGTTTCCCAAACTTGAAAAAAATCACAAGATTTTTAGATTTACACGGAAAACCAAATCAGCAAAAGTCACTGAACAGTTTAATTCTGTAATTAATTCTTCAATCAAAGCATTTTTATCCAGATATTCTCAGTTCAAAGAATTATCAGAAACACTCAAGTTGATTATGTATCCTGATGTGACTTCACTTCATAAACTGAACTTGTCCAAATTTGATTGAATTTTTTTTGATTGAAAATTTATCGAAACAAGGAAAGAGTTGAATTAAATAAAATAGAAATAAATGCAGGTAACATGAGTAAAAATGACAATATCAAAATTATGGAAACGTGTAATTCAATTCCAGACAGTTGTCTGAAGAAGCTGGCTTTTGCTAGCTTAACAATATTTTCATATACATTAAATACAACATTAAATACTCGTTTAGAAACCGTCAGATGACTCCAGTTCAGCTCGTATTCTGTTAAAAGTAACAAAAAATTAAATGATGAATATGAAAGACTGTGAAAAGGAGATAATTTGACTTGCCAAGATTGCTTAGGAACTAAAGTGTATAAACGCGTCTGTTGTAGTCAGTTTTCTATAAATATCAAATTGCAATTGTTTAGATATTTTCTTTATATTTATTTCTAAAAAATTAATTTAATCATTAAGTCCAATCTCCATAGTGAATTGAATACTATTGTTTACGGAATTCAAATAACCCAAAAAATTGTTTAAATTCGTACCATTCCAAATGCAAAAAACATCGTCTACGTATCTATGCGAGTGTATTACATTGTTGATTAGCGGGGTTGTTGAATTAAAAATTACATTTTCAAAATCAGCCATAAAAATTTCAGGTAACAATTGAGATAGGAGAGTCCATTGGAAGACCGTATTTTTGTTAAAAAAAAACGGTTGAAAAAATGTATTAAACTAATTAGAAATAAAAAAAACCCTTAAGAAATAGTCCAAACTAAGAAACTCCCCAATATTAGATAAGATTATACTGTAACTGAGTAGCCCGGATTTTCACCAGCCGACATTCAGAAAAAAATGAAGAAAAAAAAAATAGATTAGATGTTATAAAAAATTAAATTATCTGTATACTTGGAAACACTTGGGTTGACTGTTATTATTAGTTCAAGCTACTCTTGTAGGTCTTAATAAGACGAAATATATATAGCATTAACATACCTCGAACTCTACGCCTCATTGTATAGGTCCTTGTTATTGAAAATCACCTTGCTAACTGGTAGGTGTATAAAAATATTCTCGTTTTATCGCCTTTTGAGATAAGAATACCACGAACGGTATTTTGTAATTGTGACTGATAAAAATGTCAATATTTAATGGAAGAAAATTAATCTAATATTATCGATTTTTTGATAAATATTGATGATTTTTGCTTGTTAAATCTTAAGTTGAATTTACTTATCTGGGAAGCAAACCAGGTGTAAAAAACAACATCACAGAAGATATCAGAAATCGTTTTATGAAAGGTAATGAAACTACTTATTCCCTACAGTCTGTCTCAAGACAAACTTATACAAAAGAACACAAAAGTTAAGATCTATAAATAGATTAATTAGTTAGAATTAATATAGTTTTCTTCCGAACTTAATTTTATTAAGATCAGAACTATTTCAATAAAAAATTTTTTTTGCTTTTTTATTTATATTTATACAACCTCTTCAAAACAAAACTCATAAGGAAGTATTTTATCTTATTGGATTATATCTACAATACGAAAAGACCACCATATGTATATATATATATATATATATATATATATATATATATATATATATATATATATATATATATATATATATATATATATACCCCGGTTAACGGCAGTGTGAGATACTGCTAATTCCCTTGAAAGTTTCCTAGTGCTGGTTGCAAGATCTGCAACCACAGCTGCTCTTAAATCGCTACTCTTAAAAGACCATGGATGACCAGATCTTCCCCTATCTTTAAGACTCATGTCTCCCTCGTTTTCTCTCTACGTTGCATATATCACGAGCAGTGTCAATCGATTCAAATCATTTTTTTTAACAATATCCTAAAACTGCCCTTCCTCACTTCGCGATTTAGCTCACTCATTTTAACGTGTTTTTTAAAAACCTTAGACTGAATATTTCGCAGTAGAATCACTTTAATACTGAAAAGGAATTAAACCTCTGATGAGTGAAGTATAGTATTTTTGTTACACCCTATAGTATAATAAAAAATTTAATTATGTTACTGGGAAAATGGAAAACACAAAAATGTCACATAATATTACATTTTTATGCAATGAAGGATGTAAAAGCAATGCAAGTTTATTATCGATTTCAGAATGGAATTTTTATTGATGGAATATTTAACGGATAAATCCTGCCCGAATAAATAGCAAGGTCGCAAGAAATATTTCGAATTTCTCAAAATATCTGCTGGAAATCTTGGAAACACTAAAATTCTTATAATATTCCGATGAGATTTATCTCCAGTTGAATACATAATGTTCATATATGTATTTTATTTAAAAAGTATATTGCTATGATGAATTTACTGCCAGGTCTTAAGTCAAGTTATTATATTTATATTTTGTTCATTTTTATACTGTTGAAGTTTAAAATCATCCTCGAGATATTAGTTTTTAACATATGAATTATCATTGTTTCAATTCTTTTAAGATGATACTAGCATCGTTAGCGAAATGCGCGTTAAGAAGTTTAAGATGAATTAACATATACATTATTTGCTTACAATATTCTGGAGAAAACAAAAAAAAATTAATACAATGAAAATATATTTTATTGGGTAAAATTTTTGTGTGACATACTATGACGTATTATGTAATGAAATGATAAACAAATAAAAAAATGCCATATTCATTTGATACAAAAAATTAAAAATGAATACATTTTGGAATTTTGCGAGACGAGCCAAATTTTAAGTCTCCTTGTGGAAAGGTATTCCAGGCATTTTGTACATATGCTTCAAGCACATATGCTTCAAGTACATATGCTTCAAGTGCATATTTTTCAAGTACATATGCTTCAGTTACATATGTTTTACGAACATACGCTTTATATACGCATGCTTCAAGCGTATACGCTTCAAGTACACATGCTTCAAGTGTATATGCTTCAAGTGCATATGCTCCAAGTGCATATACTTCAAGTACACATGTTTCAAGTGTAGATGATTCAAGTACATATGTTTCAAGTCTATATGCCTCAAGTGCATATGCTTCAAGTGCATATGCTTCAAGTACATATTCTTCAAGTACATATTCTTCAAGTACATATGCTTCAAGTGCATATAAAATTGCTGATCGAAACGGCAATAGGTTAAGAGCGCAACCAATGCTATCCCATTCATATTCACTTCAGAATTTATGAGAAATAATCCGATTCCATTAGAAACGTTGTAATGAGTAATTTGCGATTAAGATTGAAAGAATGTTTACGAAGAGACGGCGGTTACCTTCAAACGTTATCTTTAAAAAAAAAAATTTATTTTTTTTTATAATGTACTGTTATGAACAAAAAGTAACCTGAAAGGTGACTATAAATAATACACAAAATATTTATTTGTTTATCCAAATTTATTTTGTTTCCTTCAAAATAATCGCCTCTCACCGCAATGCACTTATTCCAACGTTTTTTACAGTCTTCGAAATCTTCATTTTTTTATACTTGGTTCTAGTATTTCTTTCAAAATGACTGGCGAAATCTCTTGAATTGCTTCTATGGACTCAAAGTTGCATCCACAAAGTGGTTTCTTCAATCGAGAGAACAGCAAAAAGTTATACGATATATGTTTGTTGTTATCGTAATACAAAACTCATGAACTATTTTGTCACAAATCTGGACGCTAAAATATACAATACTTAGTACAAGACCATTGATTTTGGTATTTTCCATTTTTTGTTTTACATTATTATTTATAAATGAATAATGTTCACAATGAACGATAACTTTTATTCCATGGAATTCGAACCAATCTCCAATCTCATTTCATCCAACACGCTCATTTACGCAAGAACTCTTTTTCCGGAAAAATAACAAAAGAACAAGGCCCTTCTACCCATCTCTCTTCCTCTCACTAAAGAACGACAAAAGACAAATTTATTTCATTAGCGCTTAATACTTCGACCATTCTGCAGCCGTACGTGGCCCTTTGTAAAACTGTTTTAAAAGGGTTTTTTAAAAGGCCGAGTTTCCTAAAAGTGTTTTAGTGTAGCTTTTGCATCATTGTAATAATTTATTTTACATTTATGTTATTTTCTGATTATTTTTTTTACTGATAAGCGTAGTAGATTGATTGAGATGTAATGAACATGCAAGAGGAATAACAATTATATTAAAGATTCATTGTTTGCTTTCCTCAAGATGAAATTTATATTGTTCGTGAATGGGCAGTTCTAGTTAGTCAGTACGAAGATTAATTTAGCTGTGGGGCGTTCAGCCTCAAATTTAGTTCTTGGTTATAAGTATTTTTCTTTAGAGGAAAATTAATGATTCTACCTACTATAAAGTTTAAACTAACTATCTTATTGTGGAAGCTATTATCGCTAGGAATGTATCTCAATGTTGTGGTGTTTTTGTCTTAAAAAGTACTGGTGGAAATGTTTAACCTTTCAGTGGTCTTACAGACGTATACAAACGAAATACGAATAACGAAATACGATTGAAAATACGTATACAAACACAAAATTTAAAAATTGGGTATAATTTCGAGAGCATCTCAAAATTATATGTAGAATTAATATATCTGAGGTATTTTAAAAATATTTATTCAAAAAAAAACAACATAATTTTCACTTAGACAAAAAATAAACAAAATAGTGGCTCACCCTATCTATATATTTGAATAACAAAAATAAAAAAAACGTTCATAAAACCTGAACCAAAAGAAATACATTTTTCCCTATACATAAAATAATATATTTTTGCACCGAAAATTATTTGGTTTCATTCGCAAACATAACATGCAGATTATAAAGAAAAGTCTAAATAAAAATAAATTAAAATAAAAGTAAAGTAAAAATATTAGTGAGCAGTTACGTAGTACTCAGAATATATACTGATAATGTGCTCTAGACATATAAATTCACCTCAGACTTTGCAAGAATATTTTGTTTTCCTATTTTTTCTCCAGCCACAATAGTTACATTTTCTCAATCTTCCTGGAGGAGGCAAATTTTGGATTTCTTCTGCCCCTATGTTACAAATATCTCGGAGTCTTTATTGTTTATCTCGTAGTTTTATTGTTTTTGGGATATTAATAAGCATGATACGATTTTTCTTATGGTTATATTACACTAAGGACGACAATTTAACCAAATTTCTCTTCTAGTCAAATTACAAAGGAATTAATCCCTGTAACATTTAGAGTACTATAAAATGTGACTATGGGCCATCTTCTTGTCGGACGAGTGGTATTATATTGAGCGCACAGTTTATCCACTACGTCAACTCCTCCCTTTGTTTTGTAATATCTGTGAATTATTTCAGGTTTCCCTGTTATACCATCTACATCATCCCCTTTGTGCATTGTAGAAAATAACAGTACATTCTTATTTTTCTTTAGAATGTACGATATTAACGTACCCTCGTAACTAAACTCGAACATACTTGATCCTACTGGACATTAATTCCTCTATGTAAACATATCAGGAATTTTCCGCTAATTTTTTAACATTGTTCCTATGAAGGTGAGTCCTTTATCCTTAAGAGAACAGGCAAGAGGAATAGTTCAAAATCAACTGTCAGTGGTTACATTCCAGTTTGTTCCAAAAATATGTTAACAAATTCTTTCAATCACTGTCTTCGCACATTTGCATATCATATATTGCGAATTTTTAATACCATACCTATTTGGTTGGTTTGGTATGTATTGCCTAAACTCACATCTACCTTTGAAAGCTTCCAACTTTTCGTCAATAGTGACGTAGTCAGAATGGCTATAACATTGTTTCAAATTTTGATTAAAATGGTCGAAAAGATTCCTTATGGAGGCTAACTTAACTAAAGCAAGCCTTTCTTTGCGCGTTACAATATCATCAAATCGAATAAAGCGTAGTAGTGTGCGGAACCTTCTAAGATTCATTGTGAGACGAAATACTCCAATTCCAGATCCGCCTATCTTCCAGAGATCTTCAGTATTTAGATAGTTGCCCTTTCTCACTCCTGCAAGATATAATAGAGAAAGAACTGCTTTTACTTCATCCATATTTGTTGGATATATGTCCCTGATGCGACTGAAATTCTCTGTATCTGCTTCTATTTCTATTTCGTTATCAAAAAAGCATTCCCATCTTTCAACAGGAGAAATTCTTTCCCTAATGCAGTCTTTGGGACCAAGTAAGTGAAATGTTAAATTTTATTTCCTACTTCTTACATTTTTGGTAGGACAATGTTTGCTCCATTTTGTTCTATTGTCCTTTCCTATAAAATATGGTCCAGTTTCATTTATTTCTCCTTTTTCCTTTTCATCAAACTCATGTTCTGTGACCCTATCTTCAGATGTTTCCCCAACATTATCCTCCCCCCCTGATTCCTCCTCATCGTCATTCCATCTCCACTAGGAGATCTAACAGTCTCAATAACCTTACTTGCTCTTTCTCGTAATCCATATCTAAATATAAATTGATAATTATATAAATCTAAAATAACAATAGATAAATACTTACCAAATAATATACTTTTTTGGTAAGTATTTATCTATTGACACCGTGTTTACATCTGGAATAGATATAGCAACGTTCAGACAAAAAGCAACTGCAGTAATGTGTAGACGAGAACAGACGTCGCTAAAAAATCACTGAAATCCCGGAAGCAATTGCAAATGGTCGATACAGATACTGGCCGATATATTGATTGGATGCTTTTTCACAGATTTCGTGGCAAAAATGAAATACAACCTAACCTCACATTTCAGTGGCAAGCGTTGAAAAAACCAGTTTGCATTTTTTAAACTATTTCTCGATGTTTTCTATATGTAAATTTGCTAGTTTTTATAACAGAAACAATTTGACAATTATTCTTATATTAGACTGTGTTCGAGGGCCTTAAGAATAATTCGTTGATAAACAAGTTGAAATGTTGATTAGAGTAGTTTAAACCGAATAAAATAATTTTATACTTTGTTATCTATCACTTTTATTAATAATTAATAAGAATTAATACAAAATTAAAGTATAAAATTGTTTTATTCAATTTAAAAAATAAAGTTTCATAAAGTAATGGACAAATTAATCAATATTTTTTTACAGTAATTTAAGCTGGTGTAGTTAGGTCAGAAAAAAATGTATAGTCCTATGCAATTATCAAATCCAAAATGTCTATTTCATTACATAAAAAACATATACTATTAAAGTCCTTTATTTATTTAATTTTTTAATAAATCTGCAGTTTGGACTTACGGATCAGTTTGGACTTACGGTTTTCCTGTAAAACCAAGGTACAATTCAAAATAAAATGATTATTAACCTACATCCCGACACCATACTATAAACCAGTGGTACTAAAAAATAGTGTTGCTGAAGATTGTTTTTTGCTTTCCCCTTCCTCCTTTTTATTTTTCGTGCTATTGAAACCCTATACAGGAGGTGAAGCAGGAAAATTAGTTATAGGAAAACTGAACGGAAATAAAATAGGGTGTTTCGCTCTGAAAAATTGATTACTGTGATAAATGCTGGAGGGGCGGCGCCCCAATACCCTCCCTTACAAGCCGCCACTGCTATATGCAGTGAGTTCCATTTTTAATGTAACTAACTAGTGGTTTGTAAGAAAATTCATTGAAAATGGAACACGTT
This sequence comes from Cosmopolites sordidus, assembly GCA_031761425.1. Classification (NCBI taxonomy): domain Eukaryota; kingdom Metazoa; phylum Arthropoda; class Insecta; order Coleoptera; family Curculionidae; genus Cosmopolites; species Cosmopolites sordidus. The sequence goes on from JARFXV010000619.1 coordinate 1,380,787, forward strand.
ATACATACATACATATTTTAATTAGTATGAATTTACATTTCATATTGTCATTCATAAATCCTAGACAAAAAATCTTCTACATGCAATAGTGGATGACTCATCTAAGATAAAAACATAAAAGATATTATTTTAAAAAAGTTTGTATCTAAAATATATTTTTATATAACTATTAAACTATAATATTATGAAATAAGTAATACAATATAATTATTTAATTTTCATCACTTTATTGTAATAACTACAACAAAGCTTGTTGCTTGCAAAAGAAACAGTAATATTTTTCCTTTGCCATTCCATACTTTCACTTTTAAAGTCGCAGCAATCATTCTATTTTTATATGTCATTTTCATTAAGTATACATACATCTTTCCTATTTAATACATTTATTCTTTGCAATTTCTCGGATGTTACTTTTCTGGCATAGGAGATAATTCTATCTATAGTGACACCACTAGTTAATTGTTCAACAATTTCAGTTGTGTCAAATGCTGTCAAATTTGACAGTTGCTCCTATTATATGAAATTATATATTTTCTTGGTTATTTTTCCAGTACATATGTAACATACATAATTATATTAATAAAATAATACACCTGTTTGCCAGATCTTTATATTTATACAATATGGACATACTCCGTACATTTTTATCGAACCACCAGTTTCCTCCATACCCTTAGAGAATTTGCTGTTAAACCGTAAGAATAATAGAAATATGTAAAATAAGGAAATATTAGTCTGCATCCTACATATTACCAATTAAATTACTATGATTGCATGTATAGGATTTTCCCACGTAATCATTATATTTATTTGTCCTGTCACATGCATAGGCCTTCTCAAATTTTTGTTCAAACCATTGTTCGTAACTTTCTCGACTAACAAAGGTATGTGATTACATTTTTAATTTTATGTTGTGGTTTTTCTAAGTAAAGTAAAGTGTTTGGGTTAGAGGCGCATCAGCAACTAGGCTATTTAGCGACTGGACCTACAGCTTAACGTGGGTTCCGAACCACGGTCATCAGCTTCCGACAAACCCAGGCCAGCACCCCCCTCGGGCTATAACCCTTGGTTATGTGCCTACCCATAAGTCTATCAGGAAACCTACCGACTGGCGAGTGACCAACGTAGAACACTTCTCAGAAGGCATCCGGCCTTACCCAGCCTTTAACTGGCGTGACTGAGAGGTAATTCGTAGTCGGATTTTACACTCTTGCCTAGAAACAATCACAAACATTTAGGAAAGATAAACGGACAGAAGAAAGAAAAATAACCATCCGAGCGCTGGAATCGAACCAGCTACCGCTCCAGCGCGGATTCGGCAAAGCAGACGCTCTTACCGCCGCACCAACGCGACCGGCGGTTTTTCTCCAAATGTATCTCTAGCTTGTTGTAAGTTTCACAGACTACCTGATTTTCAGAACACAGTAGGCAAATAATATGTACTTTTTTAGCATGGGAATCCTGCTGTTGGTTGTGACTATTTTTTAAGTGAGTTTTCATTGTTGAAACACTGGATAACTCCAAATTGCAGAATACACAAATTTTCATATCATACATGATACTTTTTAGAAAATCGATACAAAATAAATAAATCACAAAATAGCTTCAAATAACCTGCTATAGTAGTAATCAATTTCCATTTTATCAGCCTTAAAATAATAATAACCCTAAGACAAATGTTTTATGAAACGACAGTCTGTTTCAAATCAAATTCAACGGTTATTTCCCGACCATCTTCGAAAGGTGCCGAGTGCTTCCGGGGTTTCAGTGATTTTTAGCGATGTCTGACGAGAACATCAGCGAAAGGTACACAGACGGAGACTTATGAGTTTACCAGATACGCCTGTCTCCTATACCGTGCGTGACTGCGTATAAATAAATTACTAATTAATTTTCAAATTTAAGTTAACCGTCTGTCTGGTGTTTGATAATTAAAGAAAGATATATTTTTCATTTGACGAGAATTAATTAGCGAAATTTTTAATACCTCTTAACAAAGCTTGCATTTGTTTTTTTTTGGGCGACAAACTTAAAGAACTTAGCCTCTCCAAAATTAATTATTGAACAATTTAATAATTTAATCTAACTTTTTCGCTCAACTTTTCAATATGACTGGCCCCCCGTTCTCCCTCGCCCAAAAAGTCAAACGATAACAATTTTCTAATTACAATAAATTGCTTTTTCTCGTCAATCCGTCTGAAAATTTCGAAACAACTTCAAAGTTGGCGCCGGCCTCGATACGACACAACAAAAGAACAAGACCATTCAGTATTCGGGGCTTTATTTTGGCAGCCAAATTACGAAGTTGATCGAAAGTTTGAAAAGTAAAATTGGTTAGTCTCGTTTTTTTTTTGGCTTTTCATAATTAAAATTTTAATATTTGTTTGTGTACACGGTTTTTTTTGCGAGCTCCATTGCCTTGGGGTCAATGTTTTTTAATAAGGTCTCACAATTTGTTTTGCAAGTGAGGGCTTATTATATATATATATATATATATATATATATATATATATATATATATAAGTGTGTGATGTCACTCAGTATATATACCTTATATATATAATATATATATATATAAGGTGTCCCATTAAGGATAGATCGCGGCCATATCTTGAAAACTATTTATCCCACAGCTTTGGGGAAAAAAAAATTCATAACTTATTTGTTCAAACTGAACGAAACTTCAAAAAACTATTGTTAAAAACATTTATAAACTAAATAATTTATCTCCCAGGTTATCTGATTGTCCCAGCAATTGCCTTTTAAATGAATCCAAATTGAGGAAAATCGGTTAAGGCAAACGAACATTAGACGACTTTTTATCTCAATAGGTAAAACTCCCATCCACCCCTCTATTCGTGAAATTACGACAAAATGTCATAAAACAAAGTTGTAGGAGACAGTTTGCTAATTATAACTGAGAATTTTTCTTACTCGGTTAACCTTGAAAATACACAAAAAAAATGATTTTTAGAAATGTTTAGCTCGTCACACCCTCTTGCGGGCGTTTTAGAAGCTTAAAAATATTTTTGGTGAATTTCTCATGATCATTTTTAGTACAATTTTTTTCCCACACCAATTTTTACACCAATGAAAGTAAACTTTTCATTGGTGTAATATTTGCTGGCTAAAGTTCCTTGTATATAGCTGACGCAAGCTTTTCCATGAGTGAGAAAAATGCAGTTTTGTCATTGAAAAGGTGGGTATAACATTTGTACCATAGTTTTTGTCTCTTTTATAGCCCTGAATGAATTCCGAACATATCGTGCATAGGGAAAGAATTTCCTGTCATTTCCAAATGGCCACAATAGACGTAAGTTGGGACAGTTGAGGCATGAGTGGACGCGTAAATTGGGACAGTTGAGGAATTCTTTAGAATATTGCTTCGAATTATATCGAATTTTTTAGAATTATCTCGAATAGTCTAGAATATTCCGTCGAATTATATCGAATTTTCTAGAAAATTCTAAAATATTCTATAAAATTCTACCAGAATAATTACATGGAATATTCTAGAATATTCCATAGGATCAAAGACATTCGAAATCTTTCGAGAACATTCCCAAATCGTACACAAATCAAAGCTGGACCAGTTTCTTCTTCACGGCCAGCTGGTGGTGAATAAGAAACCTCACTTCCGCTATGATTCCAGTTAAATTTTTGTCAGTGAAGAAGTGAAAAGAAAAACAATAATCAAACAAAAGAAAAAAATAAAACAAAAAAGTGTAAGAAAAAGTAGAAAAGTTGTAAAGCAAAAATAAAAGGTTATTCAAAAGAGCAAATAAGCTATTTTTTGGACTGCTGTTTCTGATTTTGACTGATTAGACTCCACTGCTCGGGCCTTTTAAAAAAAGGAATAAAACAATTTTATACTTTGTTATTTATCACTTTTCATATTTATTTATTTTATCTAACACAAATCAATAATTTGAGTAAATCTACTTTGTCCCCCTATATCGCAAAATTAGATAAAGAAGTTCCAGATATTTCAAATATGATTTGTGAAGAGTTGATGCCTATCGTTCGCCTTATTGCATCGTATTCGACGCCAAAGATGGTACGACATTTTTTTATTCATTTTAATCACAAATTTTTAATATTTTTGTTTTTTAATTCCAAGGGTTCAATAACAAACAAGAATAAGCTTTGGCCGAATATCTTGTGGAATGCTGTCATATCTATTATGGCTTAAGCATAACCGAATTGGAACAATTAGCCTACGAATTTGCGGGCACACTGAATATCGAATTTCCAGCATCATGGGATACTAATAAAATATCTGGAAAATCTTGGAACTACGGCACAAAAAAACTTGCATTATGCATGCCAGAACAAACAAGTTTAAACCGGATCAAGGAAAATGTCGACTCTGCTGTCTCTGAAAATTTCGTCTGCAAGGAAACTGTCGATCCATTTTTTAATCATTGCGTGCTTTATAATTTGTACCATTTTGTTGCACAATCACGCATAAAATTTGAGCTCCTGCTAAATGTCTTACCCGAATTGTTAACTGAGGTTCCAATATTTAATGAAGACAGGAGTATTGTGTTCCAAAATGACGTTTGTCCTGCACACTGGAGCTTAACTATCAGGGAGTATTTAAATTATGTTTTCCCAAATTTGTGGATTGGGAGGGATGGCTCTATAGCATGGCCTCCACGGTCCTCAGACCTAACTCATTGGATTTTTACATGAAAAAGAATTCGTATACGTCACAGAAGTTGAAACTAGAGATTTATTCCAACGCATAGAGGCGACTTTCGTCATAATTAAAGGAGAAATTCTTTTATGTGTTACTATGGTAGAAATGAGGCGAATATTGCGCGCATGCATAGGCAACGGAGTTTAGCAATTTAAGCAAGATTTGTGGTACGACACGTTGTAAGTACGATGATATTTACGCAAATAAGTAATATCGAATATCAGCCTAATGCATCCCGATACACAAAGTTAGCAAATTAGTGAAGTTAGTAAAACGTTTTTATGGCACGAATGCATACCGTTAGAAAGAAAATAAACCAGAGATTTGTTTTAAAGGATTCGAAGACCATGATCACTTTTAGCTTTCTTTTAATATGCAATTCAAAATTGAACCTTAAATTTATTTTTACTTTCTCCAAAAATTTGATGTCACTTTCGTCTAATTTTCATAGAACGCTACAACATTGCACATTTAAATAAAATAATAATTTGGAGGCTATACCAATAAGTTTCTTTTTAATTCAAGTTTCAATGCAGAAATGTTTGGAATTTTTCCAATAAAGAATTAAATAATTAACATAAAAAAAACCTGCGATCCCAATAATGCTTTATGGAGGCTGAGGAGATAGCAAAAAAGGCTCCTCCTATCGGTCATTTTAATTTGGCAAACGATGCACCAAACACCCTGTAAAACTTCGAGAAAAAGCGAATTATTCGGATTTCTATTTTTCCGCAGCAGAAGAAAGATTTCATATTGTTGATTGTGTTGCGAGCTGTCTCTATCCTTGTTTTTATTTATTCGGTGTACAAATAAGAATAATTAATAATAAGAAATATTATGTAAAATAAAGATACAGTAAATAGACAAAAGGACTCCAGAAGTGAATATAAGAAAGATCATATTTCAATGCCTGGGAACGCAGAAAGAACAGAAAAATATATTTTAGGAGATCCTCTTGACAATGGATGAAAATTAGTACTGTTTTTTTTTTACAAGCCATTGTGTCCGAATTGAATTTTCCTATGCAAACCTTTTCATGGCCGTCAAATAAAAATTCCCCCGTCTCTATATTTAACTGGATACCATATAAAGACGCCTCTTGGTGTTGGTGGACCATTTATCCCGACCCTTTATTTTATCTGGGTGCCGCTCCGACTTAATGTATGTGGACGAACGGAACTCGGCATCTTTCGGCAAATTGCTTATTTACACAAGAATTATTTCTTCTATCTTGGCCGTATAAAAATTTAATTTTCGAGCTTTAGCTCTTCACTGATATTGGGCGTTAGTCCGCCCATAAATTGGAATCAGGGAAATTGTCGGGAAAGTTAGAGTAACTTCTGCTTGAGAAAATATAGTCCGTGATATTGGCCAGTTATGTAAACGGAGCGAGGCGTGTGTGTCGATGAGAATAATATTTAGTTTCGTTGCCAAATCACGTGTAATTAAATAATAATCATTAATAACAAACATTTTTAAAAATCTACATACAGTAAAGCTCATTTATAACGCACACGCTTATATACGCTACGGATATACCGTACCGAATAACCAAGTCCCGGCTGTTATTATGAAACATTCAATAGATAATTCATTTTTATAACGTTTTCCGTTATTAAGTATTTCTCCTAGAAAGTACCAAATTTCCTTATCCTCATATTAAAATATAAAGTATTTTATATTTTTAATTTATTTTATTTTTATTTGGGTAACATGTATTGTGCGGTAGAATGGCAAGAAATCAAAGCAAAAGACAAACAGCTGCCTTTGGACCGACAGACAAACGCTACCGCAGTTTTTTTGCAATTAGGTCCATAATTATTTACTTAGACTTATGTATTTGTATTAAATGTTCCCCATTCCTATTCCCCTATTCCCCATAATTTGATTTAGGAACTTTAGATTTCTTGTTGGTGATGTATAGTAAAGTTGTGCTATTTGTAATCGTGTCTAAACGGATTTATAAACGAATAGTGTTTTAAGCATGCATGAATCACCCAAAGTTAGTTTCACTAAAATGGTACTGGTGGAAAAAAAATTAATACCTAAGGAGATAGAAAGTGATGCTAAACAAGTTTAGTTTTAAAAAAGATAACATTGTCCACGATACTGAAAAACAAACATAAAATATTGCAATTCCGCGGAGTTTCAAAACAAGGTAAAAGAATTCGCAAACATCTGTTCAAAAAAACATCTACGAAACATTGCTTCAGTGGTCACGTATCAAAGAAGCACGAATACTACAATTACTGGGTCCATTCTTCGGGCAAAGGCTGAAGAGTTTGCGAAAATGTTTAATGTTGCTGGATTTTTTTGCTATTCGGGTTGGTTACATAAATTCAAAAAGCGGTACAATATAAGTTCTAGTAAAATTCAAGGAGAAGCTGTGAGTTTAAACTTGGAAAATGTATCAAGGGAAAACTATCGATGGAAAGAATAACCGTTCTTGTGCGTGCAAACATGACCGGAACTGAAAAATTCAAACTTTTAGTTATTGGCAAATTTAACAAACCCATGTGTTTTAAATCGTAAAAAAATACCAGTTAATTGTACAGCAGATAAGCGAGTGTGGAGGACCGCTGATATATTCGAAAGTGAATTCTGATCATGGCACAAACATAAGAGAAAATAGGCACGTATTGCCTGTTGATAACTGTCCTGCTCATCCACATCTTACTAATGTAAAATATATTAAACTGGATTTTTCCTACCAAATTTTACGTCTGTTCTGCAACCAATGGATTAAGGTGTTATTCACAGTGTGAAACTATTATCGACGACAGCTTTTGATCAGTAATCTTAAGTGCATTGAAAACAGCGCACCGATAGCAATAAATATGCTCGATGCTATTGAAATGGTTTCTAAAGCTTGGCAGCAGGTTTCCCAAAAAACAAATAAGAATTGTTTTAATAATTTATTATAAAACATATTTATTAATAATCACTAATAATAAACAAATAAGAATTTTTTATTACTCATCGGTGCATATATATATATATATATATATATATATATATATATATATATATATATATATATATATATATATATATATATATATATATATACCTAATCCCAAACAATAGACCAAAATATATAAATAAAATCAAACAAACACTAGAAGATAATAACTGTAACAAAATAGGTGGAATAATTGTTAAATATGTCAAAAGTCAAATATGTCATTTAAAAATTTTATAAAAAATTGACACATATTACTTAAAAAATTCAACAAATTAATTGTTTAATTGATATTGGTAGGTTTTTAAATGTAAGTTTGTATTTTTTTATATAAAAGTAATTTTTATTTTAGAAGTATTCTGATGATGGTTCGTTGTAGAATCGAAACGAACGTAAATAAAACAATAAAAAATTAAAACTTATTTACACTGACCGAAAATCCCAATAAATAAAAAAAAAATACTAAACGGTCACGAAAATATATGTAATAATATATATATATATATATATATATATATATATATATATATATATATATATATATATATATATATATATATTCTTATATAACGGTCAGGGGTGTATAACTCCTGACTACTGTTGTCTTGTTGGACGTAGTCCAAAGAAGTTAAAAACTCCATTTAGAAGCCATCCTACGAGAAGCCGGCGAAAATATGGGTTGTTTGATTGTGGAGAGCATAGTGCTAATACATGCGTAATACTAATACATGCATAGTGCTTCACGGATAGTGTTGTATGCTGAAGGTTTCAAATCTTAATAACCTCCTCTTCTTTTCTTCTCATTGTCCAAACTTGGTTTTCATTTATTCTGGTGAAAAGTGTAGTGAACAATTCGCCCCACTGTTTTAATCCAATATAATGATTAAAATTGATAAGTAAATGGGCCTGCAATAATATTTGATATGACATAGTTATCTTGATTAGATTATCCGTATTTTTGGTATTTCAAAGATCTTTGGTATCCTATAGAGATCTGCCCCAATGATGCTATATATGCAAGATAAGGGAATCATATACAACTGTTCTTTGTAATATATAATTCTGTACAAACAGTTGATTATTGGTTGATCTGCCTCTCTTAAAACCGCCCTGGTATTATATTTTCGGAAAAAAATATTGTCTACGTGTTCTTAAATCCTGCTTCTAATAATTCCTGTTAGTATTTTATATGTGACAGAAAGCAAAGATATCCCTTTGTAATTTTCACAAACCAATGGATCTCCTTTCTTTTTGACAGGACCGATAATGGCCTTTCGTAATTTTTGGAGCACTTTTTCGTTTTTCCATATTAGTCTGATTAGTTGGAAAAACTTTTCTGTTAACATTTTAGCTCCTTCTTTAACCCAAAAATTGTTACAAATACTAAATTTATCTGTGTAATCTATACTTATTTTTCTTCACTTATTATTCTATCTTGGTTTAAGATCCAGCCATGTCGAAAACACTTAATATTTTTCTCAAAATACCTCTAAATAGACACGTCAAAAAAAGTCATTACTTTCTGAAAGTTCCTATAAACTAGTTATTTATAGGGCAAGAAACATTTTAAATTTCGCCCGTATTAACATACGAAAATCCTTTATCGGAAAAGAACTAACTTCAGACATAATGCGCCGATAGCTTCCTATTCCTCCACTAAATTTGAACACGGTCAATAAACGACCCCTTTTTCTGCATACTTAAATCCGAATCAAAAGCCATTCGAGGCAAAAAAGAGAGAGAGAACTATCTCAGCGTCGAACTTTATGCATACACTTGGCTGACTCTCCTGCCCAGTACCTCCGATAAAGTTCGCTATGGCGTTATGGCTTTCGGGAATTTCACATATATTGAGAAGATAAGCCACGAAGGATACTTGTATAGTCTACCCTATTAAATCTTCTTTTTGTTACGATGGACACGAAAGAATGGAGAATGGGAAGCTTATCTCGATGTTTGTTTAGGATTTTTTGATGTTTATCAAGTTGACTTACGTTTTAATATACTTTTCTTGAAATCAACGTTGGTCCATAAAAAAATATATTGTACAATATAATCTTTTGATCATGTATTTATTAATATTAAGGTGAATTTCTATAACGTAAAGGAGAATCAAGTATATGTAACAACGAATCATTCCGATTTTCAATCCATTTTCTATTTTTCTCCAGCGGGAGAAAGATTTCATCTTGTAGGATATGCTTGGAACTGTTTCTACAATTGTTTTTATATCTTAAGTGCTATAATTCATTGAGTTAACGCAGGTTCTTGAGTATTTGTATCTATCCACTCGCTCAATATTACTGATATTTGTTCTTATCAGTGTGTTTCTATTGGATGATTTCGTGAGACGTGAATTTTGTTTCCTTTAGCTTCATATTTAGTTCGTAAGGTTTGTTGATTTCTTGTAGCCTTTCCGTCTTTCTTTGTAGGTCGGTGATATTTTTCGCCAACACGATTGTCTCTTTGGCATATCTTATATTATTAACCCTGAAAGGTCATACTGGTGTCTGAAAAATCGAATACTTTTTTTGTGGGGAAGATTTTTACTTGTGGGGAAGACTAAAAGACCTTGTTTTTCAAACTTCGTCCTACCACACGAGAAAACATGATTGAAAGAATTCAAAATTCAATAACCAGCATTTCAAGAGCGGAAATTGAAGCTGCCGTTTTTAGTACTCGTCGAAAAATAAATCTTTGCATTTCTAAGGATGGAAGGCATTTTGAACATTTAGAAAGGCGTTAAAGTTCAGATTCTGTTAATTATTAGACTGTTGTGCTGTTAATTTTATTTGACTGTTGTTATTATTATTATCTTCGTTGTTGGCCCGTTGGCCTTTAAACACGCTCCAAATTAATATGGCACGAAGAATGTGGACCAGTCCTAAGCCTGGGTAAAGTGTGAAGGAAGGTAAACATTAGGTTAATATTTTTTAACTTAATGCAGGTAGTAGTGAAATAATAATTCATTTTTTCAGAAAAATCGAAATATCTCTTGACATGTCGGAGATATCGATTTCGGGTTTTCACTGGATAATTCCTTTTTAAATTACCTTTCTAGCCATATAATAAAAGCTGTACCATTCCATTGGAAAAAACGGAACAAAACTTCAAAAAACTATTGTTGAATGTAACGCCACCTCGCGGTTTCATTTATAAACTAAATAATTTATCGCCCAGATTATCTGATTGTCCCAGCAATTGCCTTTTAAATGAATCCAAATAGAGGAAAATCGGTTAAGGCAAACGGACATTAGACGACTTTTTATCTCAATAGGTAAAACTCCCCCCCCCCCCCCTATTCGTGAAATTACGACAAAATGCCATAAAACAAAGTTGTAGGACACAGTTTACTAATTATAACTGAGAATTTTTCTTACTCGGTTAATACTTGAAAATACACAAAAAAAAAGATTTTTAAAAATGTTTAGCTCGTCACGCCCTCTTGCGGTCGTTTTAGAAGCTTAAAAATATTTTTGGTGAACTTTTCATGATCATTTTAGTTCAATTTTTTTTCCCCAAAGCTGTGGGATAAATAGTCTTCAATATACGGCCGCGATCCATCCTTAATGGGATACCTGGTATTACTGGTAATTACTCAAGACACGATTTTTCATTTTAACAATGTTTTGTTTACTGGCTATCGTGGACAGTTTTCCTGAACGAGGTTCACCTTCAACTGATTCTCTTTCTTAACATTATGGATGCGTTATTACAACAAATTTCGTTTTTTTTTAGACAGAAATAATGCAAATTCGTCTCGATAAATTAATCCACCTTAAAAAATCACCAACAAAAATGTACGAAACTTTTGTGAGATGTCAAGGATTGTCACAACAACTTAAAAACAGTTGTATCGATACGTAAACTGCACTAATTTTTAAAATAAAAGTCACTTTATTTTTTGATTATAACGATATATTGGACCGTTAAATGTAAATAATTTTTGTTCATTGTAATTTCTATTGAGTAAGCTTAAACTAACTGCTGCATTTTCCATAGCAAGGGATAAAATTGGCAAACATTTCAATTATTTCAATGAAGTTAGGCGTGTTTGCAATGACATTAAATACAATAGCCGACTCTGTTCCGTTTTAAAAACGGAAACTCAATTTTAATATCAAATTTTATTTTTCAGTTATGTTGATTATACTTTGTGTATGGATGCATTGTTTAAAAACTTATTTGAATATGAAATTTTTCGAATTACAGGAGACGAAAATTTACTTTAATTATTTTTATTTTTAAAAAGTGAAAAATTTAATAAAACTGTTATAGTACAGATAATGCCGAGAAGTTTGCAAACAGGTAAATTTTATAATAATTTCGTAGATAATATTGTATATTAGGATTTACAGATACTGCAACTTAGGTTACTTTCTTTCTCTATATCCCTCCGTTATACAACTGTATTAAGTCTTTGGCTTATTGTTATTATATATTCTTCGTTATTAGATGAAGAATGAAGTCCCTCTTTAATATGCTTCCAATTTTTACGATCTTTTTGCTTTTCTCTGCCGTTTGGGTCCAATATGTTTAACGATATCATTGTGCCTTCAAGGACGTTTGCGATCAAGCGGTTTCCACTCCAGGATTATCATGGTCCATGTGTCGTCCCATTACCCCACTAAATGGTCCGGCCATCTCTATTTCAATTCCTTTACTCTTCCAATAATTTTTCCATTCCCTTCTGTGGTATGCAAAGTAGAATTTAAGTCCAAAGATTCCCTAATGCCGAACGTCATCTTAATGCATTAGCGTTTATACGACTGAAAGTACGATTTATAAAAACTGCATGTGCCGATTACGAAAAAAACTTGACAAGGCAGAAAAGAGTAATGAGTGAAGAAAACGAATATTTAGCTCCTTAAGCTGTAATTAAAAATCCACATATTTTATTGCAGGCAGATAGAAAACGAGGTAGGCGTTAAAAAATCCACAGCGAACAGAATAACTAGGTTTAACTGAGGTATCCGATATTTGATGGAAATTCATTTTAAGTTTTTCAATTTTCAATTCATCGAAACGAAGATTAATATCTAATTTATGGACAACTTAGAAAATGAAATAAATCAGTTGTTTAAATCGTCACTTTACTGGTACAGATACGTGGATGACATTCTAATATGTTTTACAGTTGCTGATAGACAATTAAATCAATTCCTAACTCACATAAATTCTTTACATAAAAACATTAAATTCACTGTTGAAGAAAAGCAACATAATAGTATTAACTTTTTAAAGTTAACTATTACTAGAAAATACATTAAACAGGGTTTTGTAATGTTTTATAAACTATGACATACAAATTTAGTTACACAATAAATCTTGTCATTCTTATTTACAAAAGATGGCAGCTTTTAACTCTTTTATACATAGATTATTAAATATCCCCATGTCAATAGATAATTATAATAAAGAATTGAATGTCATCAAACAGATTGTAGTAAATAACGAATACGCCCAAATATTATAAATAAAATAATTAATAAAAAAACTTATAATAAAGCCAGTAATTTAGTATATCCGGTCAATGTCGAAAATGCAGCGTTCAAAACAATTACATATACGGGAAAAATTGCCAAATTAGGGTCGAGATATTTATTGCTTTCAAAACAAACAATAGTCTAGAACGCCTCATTAAAAACAATAAAAACCAAATAAGTAAACTGTATAAATCAGGAGTTTATTTGAGTGCGGATCTTGTCCAAAACTCTATGTTGGACAAAGAGGAAGATCTTTCTCTAATAGGCTCAACGAACATAAAAGAAGTACCGTGGCCATCCAGATCCCGGAACAAAACTAATTTTTTTCTTGTGGAATTTTGTTAAAGAACCACAATGCCATCCACCACAATAGGGGACATTAGAATAAGTAATGTGTTTATGAATATTAATGAGCCAATGCTCATATACAGTCAATAGTTCGTTTGAATATAGGCTTAAAGTTTGTATTGCATAAAATGGTAGACATATTGAACATTTAATTAAATGATTATAGTGACTTATTCGTCATAAATTTTTGTATTTTAACTGCCTTACTAAAAACTAAATAGTTGTGACGTTTTATTTACTATAACAATATGTTTTATTACTCTATAATTGCTTTCTAATCAAATATTGTGATGACCCAAATTCTTAACATATTATGACTTATCATAAATGTATAGCTTAGTTTAATAATAACATAAAGTCTAAGACGAATTCCATTAAAAATGAAATATTAAAAACAATAATGAAATAATCGCGGAAATTATGACAGATACGTATAGAACATTTTTAATAAGAATAGAAGTATTTTGCCTTAGGAATATTGTAAAATAAAAAAAATATTAGACATTTCATTTAAAAATGTTTGAATCATTTTCATTTATCTTAATTATCCTGAACACCCTGTATAACGTAGACTAATTTTGTTTACATGAAAAGTTAAGTCATAGTTTCGCTAATATCCCTACTAAAAATGATAATCGTACACCAAAAAATAAATGATAAATGACCTTGCAAAATAAAGTCTGCAAATCCGATATTTTTTACAAAAGGGCAAATATCGGTAAAACCGTTGGGTTTAAATATAGGACATGTTTCACGAAACATGTTTAGAATCAATAGCAGAATGCAAAAATGGATGATCATATAGGGTAGGGTAATATGTACCTTACCACGGTTTTATGAGACACCCTGTATAAATAAAATTAATTTTAAATTATATAGCCTGTTTAGTTGTACAGCTCCTATACTTAAACTTTTTATCTATCTTCAGTCAAGATATCAACCGATATCGTACTATATATATATATATATATATATATATATATATATATATATATATATATATATATATATATATACAGGGTGTTAATAAAATACTATGCAAGACTTTTGTGGAATTTACCAATCCACGTCACAAAATAACACAAAAATGTCATACAAACATGAGTCTGGAAATGCTTCGTATTCAAGATACAGGGGGTTGAAGATTTCAATTCATATTCTCTTTTAATTTATATTTTCTGCATAAACAAAGGCATTTTAACCAAATTCAATACACATCATCAGCCTTCCTGTTCCATAATCCCTAATCTGAGAAAATATCAAGTCCTACAAGCAGCCAGTGGCGGAGTTATAGGATTTTGCTAGTAATTAATTTAAAAAGTAATTAGTACTGTCCTGTTCAAAATTTAAGTTAAATATATTTTTCAACACAGAATATTATTCTCTACAAAAAGTTTTTCTTGACATTTTTTCATATCTGTCCCGATTTCATGGCAAACTTGACATAATAAAATAACTAATACAATGGAATCAACTTACCTATGTAGACAAATAATTTACTTAAACGTCAGATTGACAAAAGTTCAGTGGCACTTTTTGACACAGTTTTTGATGTGTTAGTTATTAGCAACCGACATAGTTTGGCGTTATTGTTACTTTATTATATATTAGGGGACAAGGCAGAAATATGCATAAGAACTAACCGATATTCACCTCTATTATGGAATGGCCAATTGTAATGCCAGAAGATCAAATTTTTTGTACCAGGTAGCATATTCCTGATGTTCATCGGTGTTTAAGGGAACAAGGAAACAATTTCAAAGGGCAAGCGCAAGATAGAGGCCGAAATAGAGAATTAGAATACATGATACGGAGGAACAGGTCTTAAACGCAATTACCGAAAATCCAAATGTATGTATGAACAATGATCATTGCTGTGAATATGGACATTTCTCATGTCACTGTGTGGAGTGTTTTAAAAGAACACCACTTGTATCCTAACCATATTGAGAGGGTACATGCATTGCTTCCAAGGGAGTTTTTGTTCCGCTTGACATGTTGTCATTGGTTTCTTCAACATACAGTTGATCCCAATTTTCATATTTCTGTACTATTTACCAATGAGGCTCAAATCACAAGAGAGAGAATAATGAATTTTCTTTACAATGATCTTTGGTTAGAAGAGAATCTTCATTAAATTATTCAAACTCGATACCAATACCAGGTTGCCGTCAATGTTTGGGTTGGAATAATTGGCAATTCGTTGATCGGTCTATTTTATTTACCAGCAACACTCACTGGGCAGGTATATGCGAGATTTCTCTGCGAGGATCTGTCTGAATTGCTCGAAGATGTTAAATTAGATGTTAGGAATAGATTATACAAGACGGTGCTCCGGCACATTTTAGTCCAGAGTCCCCAGACACATTGGATGGAAAATTTCCTAATCGGTGGATGGAAGAGCGGGTTCGGTGCCTTGGCCAGCCCGATCACTAGTCTGTAATCCACTTGACTATTTTCCTTGGGGATACATCAATTCGTTAGCCTACAACACTGCAATAGAAGATATAGCTTTGTTGAGGAGCAGAATTGAGCAAGTGTTTGATAAAATTCGCAACACGCCTGCTATTTTAGAACGAACGCGTGAATCAAAGGTACGCAGATATAGGGCGTTCATAGAGGTTGATGGAAGCCATTTCGAACATATAATTTAAATATTTTGGTTTTTAATTAATAAATAATATCTTGTTTAGAAATATTTGCTTTAGTGCAGAGACCTTAAGGATGTTTTTGGTTGTAAATACCTAAAAGAGATCAACTACCTCCATCAACGTTGACCTCGGAAGTATGATATTATAATTTCATTTATTGTCCTTTATGTAAGCGTCCATGTATGAAATTTAATAAAAACAGTCCTTCAGAGATTCGTCTCATTTATCAAATCCTTATCAAAAAACCTGCTAGGCTGATATAAGCCTGTATGTTAAGTGACAAGTCAAGTTTGCTATGAAACCGAGGCAGATACGAAAAAATGTCAAGATATACTTTTTGTAGAGAATAATATTCTGTGTTGAAAAATGTATTTAAGATTACTTTGGAACAGGACCGTACTAATTATTTTTAAATTAATTAGTAGCAAAATCCTATAACTCCGCCACTGGCAGCTTATAGGACTTGATAATATCTCAGATTATGACAACCGGATGTTTTTATATATTAGAATTATGTATGAAATATTTTCTGAAAAACGAAAATGATAAATGACAATAATTCTAAAAGCAGCCAGCTTTCCGACGAAGAATATCAAGGAATACATTCAATAAAACTATTCTAAGCAGACTCGTTACATGTGCTATAAAAATACCGAAAGGTATGGCTGCGAAATAATAAATTTTTCAGGAAAAATCTTCCAATTTTCTCGAACGTACCACCGTCTACCTATAATTTTATCCAGGTAACCACTGACGAAATAAATAATTTGACTTCAGAAAACGTAACGTCTTATGAGTAGTAGTTTTATTTTTAACAAGATCCACAATATGGCTTGTCTTATAGCTTATAGAACAATTGAGCATTATTACGCATATACCACTATGATCAAAAAATAAAGTTAACATACATTATTTGTTTAAGTTTGTTATGACTCTTATTGATATCTTACGGAAATTGTATATCATTTCGTTTTTTAGTTTGAAAATAATTATTTATATAACAAAAATAAAAATGTTAAATATTACAAAAATTCAATTCTTCTATTGGAACCTTCAGTGTGAAACACCAAATCACTTTTTGAAAACTTTTCGACGCACTTTTCTCTAACAATGTTAACGCTAACATGGTTAGCGAAACGTGCGTCGAGAAGTTTTCAAAAGGTGATTTAGTATTTAGTGGTAAATCTCTTGGAGTTTAGTTACCAAAATTGTTCAAAATTGTCACTATTTGTTCGGCTAACACAAAATCTTGCAAAGCGTACCCATGCGCCACTACACGCGTCAAAAATAAAATCCCCGGTGTCCACGAATAACATCACGAGCATTTTCGATGTGCTGTTGTAGTTCTTTCACGATATTTACTTCTGCATCGTGATAAACTAACTTTTTTAAATAGCCCCACAAAAAAAATCGCAGGGCATTAAATCAGGGGAATGTACAGGCCAAAAAATTTATCCAAGAGCTCCCTATCCATCTGTTAGGAAATTAATTATTTAAATGTTCGCGAATTTCTCGTCTAAAATTCGGCGGAACTCCATCATGTAGAAGGATGTTTAATATTTAAAGGAATATCGTTTAATAATACGAATGGAAGAAATATGGAAGACAAAAAGGTCCAATAAACATGCCATTTATGACGTTAACGCAAATATTTACTGAAAATTTGTGCTAAAAATGGACTCTTTTTACAGCATGTGGATTTTCTACTATCCAAACATGGTTATTGTGGAAATTATTTACTCCATTTCTTCTAGGATAATCTGCGGGTTGTAACACTTTTACCCGTGGATTGTCGTATAGTATTTTACTCTTTATATGGCCAACTTTAACTTGACCTGCAATAGACCTAGCGCTCGTTATTGACTCGTTTTCGACAATTTCTAATTTTTTTTTCCTGATCTCTATTCCTTCTATTTCGCGTGGAGGAGGTTTTGCACTGTGGCCCCATCGTGTGCCTTTAAGTACCCTGTGTTGTACCCTGCGTTGAAGTCTTGTAACTAAATTTACAAACATCAACGGAACCAGATGATAACTTTTTCGTGAAATGAATCTCACAATGACATCCGTTGTTGAAGTGCCGCCTTTTATAAACCTATGTATTTTCTGTATACATTTTACAATTTATTTCAATTTGAATATAAAAAATAAAAAATTTAGTTGTTAATTTAACTCTCCAGGGTGTGATGAATGGCACATTTCTGTAGTCGCTATATTAATGGGTTGTTTATAACATTCCCATAAGAGAGACCAAATGGTAAATTATGAGTTATGACAGAGAAGGCATGATGTTAGTTATTAATTTCCTATTTAATTTTTCTGTTAAATTTTCTGAAAAAAGAAAATCTTACAAATTCGATGACGACAACATATTCTGAAAGAACTCAGCTTCCCCAAGGAAGATGAAAGATACACATCATAAAACTATTCTATGAAGATTCGTTTCCTGTGTTAATCTAAACACTTCTCAAGCGTGTTTCGACTAGTTTGAATGTTATTCAGAGTGTCTTCGACGTTTTATAATAGAAACTGACTTATAGATATACCATTATACGCGAAAGATGACCCAGCATTCCAAACAGTTGGTCAAAATGGCGGAAAATGCTACAGAGAAAGCGAAAACACTTATATTTGTGGGAAAGGTCATGTGACTACGGTTTTTTGAGATTCTCGTAGCGTAGTGCTCATAGACTACTTGGAAAATGGTAGGGCCATCACTGGGAAGTATTATACTTCACTACTAGTCTAATTAAAAGGTGCTATTCGAGCTAACTGTCTACATATGGGCATCCACAACAGAGAAAGTGTTATTTCATTATGATGATGCGCCTACACTACGGTTATTACTACAGACTCCATGTCTTACTTTTCTAGGTACTTCTACAGTCGCCGTATTCGCTGGATGTAGATCCTAATCATCTCTTCCTCTGCGCAGACCTGAATAAATGACTCGCTGAATCAATATTCACTTCAAATTCACTTTTATGGCCTATACGGTACCTGATCTACTCAAGGGACATACCACAACTAGAACAACTATACATTTGGACATTTGTAGACGATACTCCTCTCCTAGCGGTAGGCAAAGATCATGAAGAGGCTGCAAATATACTCCAAATATCAGTTAACCAAATAAACAATTCGACCAAAAGATGGCGTATCAAACGGAACAAGATTGGTCTTGTACAGACTGGGTGGGAGATGTGTACACACTTGAGTCTGTATACATCAATTTTACAAATATAAGATAGCAGCAGATTCCAATTAATATAAATAATGCCCAGATCAGTGGCGGCTCGTGAGGGAGGGCATTGGGGCGTCGCATCTCCAGCATTTATCGCAGTAAACAATTTTTTAGAGCAAAACACCGCAGGTTCACTTCCTCATAGGGTTTTAATAACACGAAAAGTAAAAAGGAGGAAGGGGAAAGCAAAAAAAATTTTCCACAGGCTCAGATCCCCTATGCAAACTCATCAACATTTTTTGGGTATCTTAATGGACGCAAAACTTCGCTGAAAAGTTCATGTCAAAAAGAAAAGAGGAGAGCTTGATATAATGTAGAAGAAAATGTATTGGCTACTTGGTAGACACTTCAGTCTATCTACCTATATCAAAGTACTATTGAATAAAAAAAATCCTCAAACTGGTGTGAACCTATGGCATACAGCTCTGGGGTTGTGTTAGTTATCCAGAGATTCCACAACAAAGTACTGAGGAATATCGTCAATGTGCCATGGTACATAAGAAATTGTGATCTCCATCGAGACCGTCAGATGGACACCGTTGACCGGACTGTTACAAAATTCGCAATGAGTCACGAACAACGGCTCCATCAACACGTGAACGTTGAGGCAATTCAACTCCTCGACAACACCGATCTAACAAGAAGACTCAAGAGAGTGAAGCCTTTCGAGTTAGCTAAGTAATTGTGCTAGTGCAAAACAGGGAATAGTACAGTTGTTCGTTGCAGATTAGTTTAGGGTAAATAAGTTATTAGATTCTAAGGTGTACTATTGAGTAACACCTTAGATTTAAGTTTTCTAAGTAGCAATTTAATTTAGAATAGGATTACTTATTGATCTACATTAGTTCAGGTTGTAATATCTGTAAATGTCCCTCGACGTGTTTATTTCAAGGAAAAAAAACATTTATAACCGTGAATCAGAGTAGCATTTTGATCTCGAGAGAGGTGTGCTAGGGAGAGTGGTGTGCCAAGGAGATAATATTTCAATGGAGCTCTTCACTTTTGTTTCGGAGTACTTGTACTTGGAACATAAAATTAAGATTAGGAAGAAAAACCAAACCTGTGAGATATCACATCGATTAAACTTGAACCGTCGGAAACTTCCGGTTACAACATATGATTTAGAGAGGATGACATTGACGAAGAAGAAAATAATAAGACTAAGAAGTATACAAAGAGCCATGGAAATGGGCACGGTTAAAAATTATTATATGGGGACCATGACTAACTACATGAAGCAGAGGGAGTTCGCAGAAAAGATGAACAGACGACGTAGAGCGAGTAGAGACCGAGGAAAGATCAGATTGACTATATCAGCTATAAATATAATAGCCTTGTTAAAAGATCTTTTCGATTTTCGTTAAATTTCTTAAAAGTTTAACACAACAGAAATAATAAAGGAAATCCTTTCCTTTCCTGGAAATATTCATTTGATTTACTAAATTACTTCATCAATTTCATGAAGGAAAGGTGAATGATCCCCTGTCTTATCCAATTTTTAGTAGTTCCTATCTCGGAAAGATGTAGTTTCATAAAAAAGAGAATGATAAACGACAATCATTCCAAAAGTTGTCGGCTCTCGGTCGAGGAAGATGAAGGAATACGTACAATAAAACTATTTTAAGCAGACGTTACACGTGTTGCAACAATACCGAAGCTATGGCCGCGGAATAATAAATTCTTGACGAAAAATCTTCCAATTTTCTAGAATGTATGACCATCTAGTTGAAATTTCACCTAGGTAACCGCCGAGGTAATAAATTATTTAGCTTCATGAAATATAAAGTTTTATTATAAGAAGATTTACAATACAATTTGTCTTAAAACGTACAAAGGGGCATTGCGTTATTCAGAATACATCTGGGAGCTGATTTCGTTCTAAAAGAACCAAATATCTTTCTTGTTGAGTTAAATTAACTCTCTCGGGCGTGGTGAATAACAAATTCGTGTAGTCGCTATATTAACGAGTTGTTTACGGCGTTACATTACTTCAGAAAATGAACAAAATTATAAAGCATTTATCTTTCAGGCAGGCAACGTAATAATTCATAAGTTTCCTTAAGTACCTTTTTTTCTGTATTGGACTTCTGTGAATATAAAGTGTTTGAAGATTTTTGGCCGATGAAAATCCTCAAGTGATTCAGAAGTTAACTTTTCGTTCTCAAAAAGTCACTGTTTGGTGTGGATTTTGGACTGAAGCAGTTATAGGACATTTTTTTAAGACAATGATGGAAATCGTGTTACTGTTAATGGTACAGACTATAGGAATATGCTAACAGAATATCTTTGACTTGGACTGATCAGGGGCGTGCATAGGATAGGGCAAGTAGGGCACGTGCCCTGGACGTCATTCAAAGTGGGGGGCGTGGGTGTGCAAATATATTTAAAAGTATAGCAGATCGAAAAAAAATGTTTTCATATTTAGATTTAGCGTCCCAAATATAGCCAAAATCAGTTCTAAAGTCCTAGGCAACAAAAACACATTTTTTCTTGTTGGCCTGTATTATTTGCATCTTGAAGGCATCCTCGTGGAATATGCACAAAAAATTCTGTTTAAAACCGTGAAATGGGGTGACTGCCCAATTCTGAATTTTAAACCGTTCTTGTTTCATAAAATGTTGTATTTTCTGGAAATCGTATGATCTATGCTACAAGTGGCAATAAGGACAATACAACAATAATGTCCTTTTTTTGCTCATTAAAAAAATAATGTAAAAAAATAAACAACTGGGTGGGCAAAGTTAGTTGCCTATATGGGGTGTCTTTGCCCACCCTCTTATTTTATTGATAAAGCAAAGCCACCCCATTTAAAAGCGTAATTACGCAAAACATTTTGAAATATGTATATATATATATATATATATATATATATATATATATATATATATATATATATATATATATATATATATATATATATATATATCAACCAATTTTGTTGGTTACAAGGAATTATATAGGCAGTTTAACATATTTATTTATAAAAAATACAAATTTATTCAACTAGGTAACTCATTATCACTTGTAAGGTAAAAAACACTTTTTTTTGTTACTTGAACATGGTAACATAACATAAGTAAGCAATTAACTTATTTTAAGTTGTAAGATATAAGACATATTTTTGCTTAATTTACATAGATTGTTAAGTCAACCCCAAAAATAATTCTTCCATGGCGGCAGCTTACAGGTGTAGGAAGAACACCAACTATTTGCTTCAAGTTTACATCAGAAATGTCGGGTTCGTTAGGAAAGACGAAAACTTTTTTGTCTTTTGTGCGAATGCAACTAACTGAAAATTCGTCGCTGCTTTCATAGATGTCTATAATTTTGGCCACATAGTACTTGTAAAATATTTTTTTGCCTGTGCCAAATTTTACAATAACATAATCATCGATGCTAAGTTTCTCTGGATTCACTTGCATATTTATTTGAAAACCCGAAAAACTTTCTGCACCATCTGAGGTGTTATATAAAGACATATGTTCATCTTCTGAGTCGCTGCTGTCGTCAGAGTCTGTTTCAAGATGCTGTGTCTTTCTCTTCTGGGACCCAGAATGTGAAATATCCTTGCTGCAACCAGCTGTAGGTTCAGGATATTCTATAGATACATTTTTTTTTCTTGCTTACTTTCAGAAAGTTGCAAATCAATTAAGGAAACAAATTTTCCTTCGGGAATAGCAATTTTCTTTTGGCGGCCTTTGGTAGGAAAATCCTTATCTCCTTTTCTGCAAGCTTGCAGATAATTGAGGAGTGTTTCGCTCACTATCCTTGGAGTTTCATCATGAGCTTGCGAAGGCGCACCCGGTATTTTTTTCAACACCTCTTGGCGGTTCACTGGAACAATGCCACACATCTTAAAGCCTGACTTGATGCTTTCAGCAATTCTGGGCTTCATCTCTTCTAATAATCTTTTTAGTAGTCTTGGGAAAACCGACTTTTCCAAGCTTACACTGTGTGGATTTTTCATTTTGTAATCTGTTAAAATGGTTCTCCAAATTCTTTTGATAGGAGCGAAACAAGCTACATCTAAGGGCTGGCAAAGATGGGTGGCATTCGCAGGCAGAAATACAAATTTTATATCTAGCTCTTCACAACGCTGTATAAATTTTCTGCTAAGGTGGGAACTCAGATTATCCCCAATAATACATTTAGAACCTTCCAATTTTCTTGCCCACGGAACAATAATTTGTAAGAACCATTCCTCAAAATTTGGCCCATCAAACCACCCTGACATGGTTCTCCCGTACCTTGTGTCGCTGGGGCCGGCTTCAATCCATGTTCTCCATAAGTGCTCCGCCTTATATACGAAGTAAACAGATAGCACTTCTCCAATAGCAGACACCGCAAACATTACTGATATGCAGCCTTTGGTGGAGTTGATATTTCATTCAGGGTACTTAACACCTCTTCTAAAGACCATCTTCTTCGATCCGGGATTATCCGAGAAGTTGGTTTCATCAAAGTTAAGAATGTTCTGCGTTGGAATATTTTCTAAAGACCTCTCCAGATGATCAAAATAAGATGATATATGTCCTCTTCCAACCGCTGCTCTTGCTCTTTTTACATTCTGAAATTTCCTTACGGTGAGTTCGTCTAGATGTCGGTTTACAAAATTCCTATACCACATGTCCCCAGGAAGATTATCTTTAAATTATTGTACAACACGGTACAGGGTACCAAGATATTCTTTTACAATTAATCTGATATCAAAGGAATTCACCGGCATACCCCAATCTGCGCACGTTAAGATCTAATGCAAAATAGTTTTTTTCTCCTTCTATCAAAAATATCGTTTGTCCATCAAAATTTTTTGAATGTCGCTGTGCTATCTTATTGTTCAGTGTTTTTCTAGGAATTTTTTGAATTGAAGCGAAGCCTGCCTTGCTGACATTTTACCATTCTGTATGTCTGCAACTGCTTGAGCGAGCACATCGTTAGAATAATTCCGGTACTGGCGTACCTCTAATTTCTTCTTATAAATCCTGGGCATCTTTCTGAAACAAAATGTCTAGCTTTAATGCATTTTACAAATGCGAACAATTGATCGGGCAAAGCTACTATCTGTAATCAGCGCGTTCTGTTGACGGGGGTGACTTTGCCCACCACATTTTTAACCTCAAAAATTGTTTTTTTTTCAGATATATTATATACCATCATTATCCTAAATAGTATAATGAACTTTTACTAAGTACTTACCTCAGTATATCGTAGTTAACTGTTGGAGCCAAGTGGAAGTTTGAAACACACAAAATAGGCGTAAAAAATAGGCTTGGCTTAAAGACACTGTAATTGCCCCTTGCAACTGACGACAAGCGCTCAGGCGACGTTAGAGACGCGGTATACCCCCCACAATAATTTCCAAGTGACACCACGTTGCGTTCAAGTAGTGGCTACGGATATATTTAACGTATTTTCGGGCGTAATTGGGCAAAGTCGCCCTAAAAGGCAAAGTCACCCCATTTCACGGTACTTCAAAAGCTCCCAAGAGTTTTAAAAATTAAAACTGGCTTTTTTCTTTTTTTGCCAGGAATTGTTTGATACATACAATTAGAAACTCCAAACGTAGCGATGTCTTGTAAATCGCTCCTGAAAACCACAAAACAATAATTTTAATTGCGTCTTAGCAAAAGATCTTTATTTACTACCTGCCTGGCATCAAGAAACTGGAAACAAAATAAATAAAATAGAGTCGGTATTCGTTTACCCCTTGCGGAGAACGGCAATTTAATTTATATTACTCTTAAGTATATTTGAAATGTTCTTTGGTGTATACTGGTTGGCTCGGAGGAGGGTGGTTATTTATTAGGGTCTTTATTAATGAAAAATAATTAAATTAACGGGGGTAATTTATGTGTGGAAAAGGATCAGCCGATAAACTAACCGCCACATAATCAGTGTGGTAATTTTAGAGGTATTTTGATGTATGTCTTTTTTACTTGGGATTGAGACATTTTGTGACATAAATTAAACGTTCTCTTTTCTTTCATTATGAAACATTGTAAATAAATGAAACCTTTATTTTATATTAACACACCTGAGATTTTTTGTGGCACTATTATTCTCTAATAGACAGTGACGTATTAATAGGGTGGCACATTTTATTTGACGCATGTCATAGCCATTTTGAATTAGTGCCGTTTCTAATGAATTAAGTTCTATTTGCCTATGTTCCCTATCAGACAATCTTCGTGATCTCGTGACTAAAGTTTTGACTACCGAATTTAATTGGGATGGATGATGATGTGAGTTCGCATTTAGATAACGGTTTGTGTGGGTGGGTTTATGATAGACAGAATAGGAGAAGCTTTGATCTGGCCTTTTTGATATTAGCACGTCAAGAAAAGGGAAAGCAGAATTGTTTTCAGTCTCCATTGTAAATTGGACCTGGAGATGTATACTGTTCAAATGCGAAAGGAACAGACTTAAAGATTGTGGTCCGTGCGGCCAAACGACGAAGGTGTCATCTACATATCGGAACCAGCAAGTAGGTTTCAACGAACTGGTGTTAATGGCTTGAGTTTCAAAGTGTTCCTTAATAATATTGGCTATGACTGGAGAAAGAGGGGAGCCCATAGGAGCCCCACGAATTTGTTTAAAGAGTTTATTTTTGAAAATGAAATATATATTGGACATGCAATGTTCTCTAAAACTAAGAATATCCGTTGATGTGTGGTGTTTGTTTTTTAGAATGTCTAGAGTTTCTGGAAGGGAAATGTTTATAAATAACGAGACAATATCAAAACTAACCAGAATGTCACTTTCGGATATACTATGCCGTTGAAGAAGCTCAATAAAATGAGCTGATTTTTCCACGAGCGGCTGTAGAGTTTTCGCTAAATATCTTGCGAATTTGTGAGTGGGTGAACGATATGAGCTAACGATGGGACGAAGAGGAATGTTAGTTTTATGGATTTTTGGGAGACCGTACATTTTTGGGGTACGAGAAAATTGTTCGCGAGGTATTATAGCCTTTTTATCATCTGAAGGAAGATTAGAATTATTGATGACAGAACGCGTTTTCTTCTCTAGATATGTTGTAGAGTTGTTAGGAATGTGCTTATAGTCTGCACTCTCTAATAGATCCGACATTTTAATTTCATAGTCAATAGTATTAAGTATCACCATGGTATTCGCCTTGTCGGCTGGAAGAATTGTTACATCTGAATTTCTGCGTAACTCAAGTAAGACACATTTTTTCGTCCAACGGAAGATTAGATCTCGGGGGTTTGGAACGACGAACGATTGTGGTAATGTCTTGGCGGGTTTCTTCGCCTTTAAGAGCAGGTAGGTGTGATAAAGCATCTTCCGTTTGGGAAATTATTTTCTCTACTAGGATAGTGTTAGGATTCACGGCGAAATTAAAACCTTTTGATAAGGCTCTCTGGGCTGAATCGCTAATGCGGGTATTCGAAAAATTGTGTACAAAATTGGTCGATGCAGGTGTTGGCGTGGGTATTGGATTTTGGGATTTAATAAGTCGTAGAAGTTTTTCTTTTTGGATGTCAGTTTTTTGTTAGCACTAAGATTGCACTAAGATTGTCAGATAGGGAACATAGGCAAACAGAACATAATTCATTAGAAACGGCACTATTTCAAAACGGCTATGACATGCGTTAAATAAAAATGTATATTAATAAAGTTGAGGCAACTGTCATACCAGCCAATCTACTAGAGAATTATCATAAAATCCCAAAGTTCTTCTGCCATACATCAAGGGAGTTACTGATAAAATTTGCCACGTATTCAGATCCCGTAATATCGAAACAATATTTACAAAAGAACGAAATATATCCAGTTTCCTCAAACCAGTGAAGGATAATATTCACATTCACATGGTGTCTATGAGATTCCTTGTTCTGGCTGCTCCCAATCATATATCGGCTAAACTAATAGATGTATCCAAAATCGCATATACGAACATTCTCTCGCCGCCCGAAAATCGGATCTCTCCTCGACGTTAGCAGTACAGCATATCCAAACGAGTCACAAAATAGATTTCAACAAGTAATCGCACCTATACATTCCTACAAACCTCGCATAATTCGTGAAGTAATTTAGATCGAAAAATGTCAACATTGCTTAAACAAGAGGGAGAGAGCTCGGTCTTAGAGTTCCAAATACATGGAAACCGCTTATTTCCAAATTGCCCATCCGAAACTCTTCATTCCAAACGTCCACTTCCCGTCTCACCCCCGCCCGTCAACCGAGCGTCCCACCTACAACTTCACCTATTAATACAGAGGTCGCGCCGTCCACGTTCTTTTCTGGTTGTGAACTCTGGGGAGTAGACAAATTGAGGCCTCGAAGTAAAGCAACTAGATTCTCTTGAAAATGAAAATTCTTTTCAAAGAGGAAGGCGAAACTTCGAGATTTTATAAATCTAAAACGCGGTTCTATCCGAGAACCTAGTAATTCTAATATCGACCGCGGAAGCCTTTCCAAACATAAGTCAAAATGATAAAATATAGAAATTACATATTTTAAACAGTCCACTTCAATTGTTGGAACAGCATTCAGTAGTCTTACTTTTACCTTAGATATTCGATCAGAACAATCCTCAGCACAATGATGGGAACTATTGCGGTATGGAATAAAATCTGGCTTTTTAATAAAATTAATCCACTGTGTTCTTCTATTTGGATCTTTGGTTTTATAACATGAAATCCAAATCAAAATAGAAGTAACATTTACATTTATTAGTACAATAATTTCTGAAAAAAAGGAATGTAAAAAAAAAGGTAACACTCTGTATTATTAGTTATATTTTATAGGTTCTTTATATGAGTAATGTATCATGTTTTACATGTATCGAATAAAAACTGCAATATAATCTGAATTTTAAAGGCCCAGTGTATCAGAACACTAAGCATTATAGAACATACGTTAAAAAAATTAAGTTGTAAAAAAGGATAATCACTATCTTGAATAACATGGTAATTATATTATTTTACCTAAATCAATTTGACTACGCCTATGCATACTAGGCGATATGTTGGTTCCATAATCTTAAAATTTTATTCAAACAAAATACGTTTTTATCTCTAAATAATTGACAAATTTAGAATTAAAAGCACTTAGCTATGTAATGTTACTCCTGAATTTTGATTTTTTTGTGTCAGGGAATAACCACAAGACGCAAAACTAGCCATATTTTGTGTTTTACTTTACATCCGATATTATTGCTTTTATTGTCAATATAATAAGTATTAATATGTATTTATACTAGAACACACGAAAGCAGCATTTCAGTACACTTATTCTGCACTTATTATTGATTATAATGCACTAAAATTGTTGATACCAACTACCAAAATTCCAAAACAATAAGTCATTTATGGTGTTTCAATATAGCTATTTCCGTCCCCATTTATATGTGTAAAAAGATAGGCAAGGCTCCTTCCTGTTAGTTTTATATTCAAAGGAAGAAATTATTTGTAATTCTTTCGTAGCTCGTTCTCTAGTAATAGTGACGCTCGGGGAATCCCCGCTTTCTGTTTTGTAAGGATAAGGAAGGCTCCACTACACATATATCATTCGATTGTTATGAGAATTGGGTGTTTGTGGCATACATTTTTTTTCGATATCATAGTTTTTGTTTTATCAGTTTATCAGATCCGCGATCAGTAGTAAAGTTAATTAGTTAATTGTGGAAATTAGATAACCATATGTCTAGTTCTAGAAAGTACCTAAGTGGGAGAGAAAAACGAAAGAGAAAGGAGTCTGAAGAAAAAAATATAAAATTATCTAAAACAAGTCAGTACTTTAAGAATAAAGATTTTGGTAATGAAGAATCAAATGAACAGTGCGGCGGAAATCAAAAAATGATGTGACTAAAAGTAGCACTGTGACAGAGCCCGACAACAATGAATATCTAGATCCAGAACAACCACAAAAAGGTACGATCAAAACTCAAAGTGAATAATATTTTCAGTGGAAAAAAATATATATTTGCCATATGTTACTGATAAGGATAATTTTAAAGAACTAAATGATCAAGTGAAACGGTTTGTGATCGAAAAGGGACACGATGAACACAACAAGAATGAAAACTATCCTGGACGAGTTATTGCAAGAAAGGGTGATGTTTTTTGATGGTGACCCGAATTGATTTATTTGTGAGTAAGGCAGCAATGTAGATGATAGTCAAAATATAGAGAAACAATAACCGCTGAGTCAGGTATTAACGACAGGACTCAAAACGTTACCTATGAACCACTGATTAATTCCAAAAACGTGTTTTTTCATAATAAATTGGGTTTATTAAATAATTTTGTAAAAATTATTTATAGGAAGGCAAGGGGTTTCTTTGTATCTAAAACAAAAATACTCTAAGGTTGATGAAGCAAAGATTAAAGAGGATATATGCTTCATTTAGTATTTAGTAATATGTCTCTATAAATTCAGAAAGCATACGTGAAGTAAGTGATGGACATAGAAAATGTTTCCACTAAAATATTTCCGCAATGAAGAAGCTTTACCTGCTCATTATTGTCAGACATTAATAAGGGAATCCCCAGAAACAAAATACCATGGTGAAGCATCAGCAAAACATTCTAAGTTAAACATTTTACCTACAAATGTTACAAAAAAATAGTGAAATCAACGCTTAGATATTTAGAAGCTATTTGGAATTTGTGCTAATGGGATGAACACAATATATGAATATATGAATAACATATGAATGAATATATGAATATATGAACAAAATATTAAATTAATTAGCTGTCAATGGAAATTGATTTTTATAAAAATTACTACTGCTGCTTGGCGGTGTGCAAATATTTTTTGCGGTTTCAAACGTTATTGTTAAATCTATTATATATTTAATTGATATTTTTAAAGACATTTTTTATTCTATAGTGTCAGTTTTTGTTATATTTACAAATATATTTTTTTCTCCAAAATTTCTGATCAAGGATGTGCAAATATTTGTTTTAGACTAAGTAATACAAATTAATTTCTTCTTAAATAAATTGTTTTTTTTTCTTCAAATGAGACTCATTCTCATATATTTTATTTATCTTTTATTTTTTAGACATATCTTTTATTTAGCTATATCGCCTATTACAAAAACTCAACAAGAACGTATTTTCTACATTAGTCCTGTAGTTCCTTTTTATCAAATCATATCAATTCTCCATTCTTTTCAGATTGAAATTTCCCCGATCCCTTTACGAATTCCAAATCGTCCGCAAAAAATTTCTAAACCTATACCTTAATTTATTTCTTAATAAAACCGAATGTCTCCATTCGAAACAGACCCCATTTTATTAAAAGCACCAAATGAAAAATCACTCGGTTCTTTATTACGTTCACTTTTCAGAACGTTGCCACATCTACGTAGAACGATGCCCATATATAAAAGGCAATGGCGGAATATCGCAAAATGATAAATTTCTTTTCATATATATTTTTTTTTTCAGCGAAATAACGGTCTGTTTTCTGTTTTATATGGTCGGTGTTCTGCATCGGGCTGGTATTTATCAAGACCATCGAAATAAAAAATGTGTTTATTCTGACACACGCAGAAATGTGAACACCATGAATTTGTTAATAAATTTTATTCATTTTTTGGTATAAAAGAATCTAAATGGAAAAATAATAAACGATTAGTATTTCAGAGTTTAGTCAGTGGGTTAACCAGTAATGATTAATGATGTATTGGTTTACCTCGATACTTTACTACTCGTATAGGCACGATGATCTGTTTTCTTCCAGTGTTTTTTTACACTAGCTGCATGTTGAATCATCCCGTTTCATCTTGAATACGTTTTCTTATAGTTTTGCAAAACTTAGAGTACTCGAACTTGCCGAAAAGGCTCCCGACATTCCTCACTGTCTGTCGTATTGATTCAAGCAGTAGTTTCACGCACATCTGTTACTGCCATCTCCTCCGGGCCTTGCAATACAACAAAGCAATTTCAAAATCGCTGCCCTTCTGCAGCAGCTTCCCAGAATCCACTTTACCGCTATTCGACCTTACCATTATTTCACATTCATTTCGGCAGTTTATTCTAACATTTACCGGTACCATTATGTGATCACATCCAACATTAAAATAGGTAAGGATAGTATAATTGCAAAATATTGCTTAATCGATATATAATAATTAACTGTATAATTAAATAGAATAAGTAAGCCTAGTAAGGCTAGACGAACTATGTATCGTTCAATTATTAGGAGGAAAAATCGGTTTCGTTCTTTAAGAACTCATCAGTTAAGCAATGACAATACGCTTTTGTCAAAGCATTAGATAGTGAAAAAGAAAGTGTAGAAACCTCCATGGAAGACGACTTTCCATTGTATGGTTTTTGACATAGACCTATTTAAAGGAGGCTGGACGTCAGCCTCAGATTCGGACTACAGCAGCAGACCCAGAAACAGGAAGAAGTCTGCGAAGCTAGATAAAGAGGATTTCCCGCCTCAAAAAATGCTGGTGTCAGAATATTTATGACTAAAGCACCAGTCTTCAAGAAGCTCGCACCGCCAAAACCTCACAGACCAAAAACCCACCACCTAAGAAGCCAGATGTGTCCAGCATATTGAAGTGAGTCAAAGTACCGCCGATAGTCCTCCGTGACAAATCGTCTATTCAAAGACAAGGACATCAAACTTGGAAAATCAACAATAAAACCCAATGGGGTCATGATTAGACCTCTGACTTCCGACGACTACAGAGCCGCCACTAGATAACTGGATGAACGAGACAATACCATACGTTCTGCACTCCTGAGGAACGCAATGTTTGCGTTATCATCAAGGGTGTATTAGAGACCATTCCTGCACCAAAAATCGTTAAGGAACTCACCGACATGGTGGAACCAAATCCATATCGAAACGTGGAAAACCAAAAAAGGCAATGCAATGGCCATGAACTACAAGTTGTGGTTCCACGCGGGGAAAAGAGATCTACAACGTCAAGTGCCCCTTCTAGTGGGAGGTGATGATACAATCACAGGGGGAGAATGGCCGAGTTGTGCAGTGTTCCAGCAACTTTCGTGTGGGGGTTGAAGCGGAACTTTGTTCCTGCTACAATGCTGGCTTTACAAGATAATGTCTTCTCCGAGCTTGTAGAGGAACTAATAACTCAGCTGGTGAACTTAATTCAGACCCAACCGAGCGATGCCCCTAAGCCTCCCTTGGAAGGCTGAAAATCCAATAAACATGTTTCGCCCCCATAGTTTCCGGGCAGCAGGAGTATGGGGCCCGAACTTCTGGGGTTTCCGGCCTGCCTAAGTTCCAGTGAGAAAATCCGCCATCGTTAATCCCTGCATCTCATCTTTAAATGGTGCCCCGTCGGCACCCGCTGGCCCGGTATTTGGACGTGGCCAGTTAATTTTCCGATGAAAACTAGGTCTGTCATTTTCTATATAACCTTCGCGAAATTTCTCTGGACTTCGTTGCGATCCCAACTTCTGGCATCGCCGACCTCTACCCCACAAAAGAAAAGGGGGAAAGTTCGACACTTTCAAGGGTATAAAATACCCCCAAAAAAGGGAGAAATTTCTCCGTTTCGGAGAAAGTTAAGTGATTCGGTGTTTAGTGGTAAATCTCTTTGAGTTTACTGTTTTACACCGAATGTTCCAATAGAAAAATTGACCTACGATGGCTACACGGTCAGGTGGAACTAAAAATGTCATCTTTAAATAAAAAATTAAAAAAACTCAAAATTGAGCAGCCGAAAGAACATATTCCAAAAAAGATCATCACCGGTATTGAAACTGGTATTAAACAACCACCGGTGTCTTCTAAAGCTTTCGTCAGAGAGTCAGAGTAAAAATATGCCAAACATTTCTAAGATTGTCAAGCGACTGTCAGAGAAAGATTGTTTCTATTTAAAAGCTGATAAGAGAAATAAGGTTGTAGTAATGGACAAATCTGATTACTTTGAACGCGTTGAAAAACTAATTCAAGACGGTTCATATAAACGATTACCGAGGAATCCATTGTCAAAAATGGTCAACGAAGTCTTATTTCTCCTTCTCTAAAAAACAAACTTCATATTTTAAAAGTGCCAAGATTATATGCTCTACTAAAAATTCATAAACAAGGAAAATCAGTGAGACTTATTATATCAGCCATTGATTCTCCAACATACAACTTAGCAAAATGCTTAACAAGGGAATCTAAAAATCTACCTAACCAACTACCTACCTGTTCTGTGAAAAAGTCAAAAAAACACATCTAGAGTAAGGTGAGGTCTTGTTTCCTTTGACGTATCATCGATGTTTTCGAGTGTCTCGATTCCACATACCTTGACATACCTAAGAAAGTTACTCGAGTTAAATGGTTTTAATAACAATATTGTTTCTGAGTACATCTCTTTAATAATATTATGCATCAAGCAGGAGTGTTTTCGACTTAACAGGTTTTACGAATAACAAGATGGAAAGGCAATGGGCAATCCTCGGTCACCGTTCTTACACAAATTATTTATGAGTGAATTTGAAACCGAAGTGAAAAAATTAATTCAGTTACTTTCCGAAGGTATGGTTAAGATATGTGGATGACACTTTTGCAATTTTCGATAACAAAAAAATTAAAACTTAGATGATTTTATTAAGAACTTAAATAGTAAATCCCATAACTGTTAAATTATTATTTGAAGCAATAGAGTGTTTTATCATTTGAACAATGTTGGTTATTGCCTTTTGATTGTATTTTCTTTTGTTAAGATTTTTTAGAATTTTTCTTACTTTTATTTTTTTTGTATATTGATTTTGTTTTGTTACTATTAGCTGCATATGCTAAATAAAGTGTGTATTTATTTATTTATAACATAGTATTCACGCATGAACTTGAAAACAAGGATAGCTTACTATTTCTGAATGTTATAGTCAGTAGAAACAATAAAAATAGGTTAGATTTGTATCTATAAATTGTAGATGTATCTATAAATTTTTTTGGGTAATTGTTTTTTTATTAAAATGTCTGTTATGTGATTTGTTTTTTTTTGCAGTATATCACTGTCGGTACAAACCAGTTTTGTTCTGTCATAAACTTTTAATTACTCCTATTTTGACTGATTTTGAGGGATTGGAAAAGAAATTGAGTTACCTATCTCTGTCGGTTTTCTGTAAACTGTAGTTTTAATGTGTTGTTTTGTAATATATAAGTATATTATAATTTAATAATATTAAGGTGTCGAGGAATGACAATTTATTCTCCTTCTCCATCTCTAAAGTAAACTTAATTGTAGGCTCTCGAGCATTTATATCTTATAAAAAACTATTTAGATCGTCAATGCTATGTTGCCATATAGCAAAAATATCGTCAATTTATCTAAGCCATATTATTGGCTTTTTAATAGATTTATTTAATGTCATTCTCGAGTTCCTCCATAAAGATATTACTAATCAAAGGAGAAAGGGAAGAACCCATTGCTATTCCGAATTTTTGTTGATAACAATCATTTTCTAATTGAAAATATGTGGTTTTTAAGCATAGAGCTAATAATCCCAAAATTGTATCTATAATTAGTTTAATGCGGTATTTTAATGTTGTGTCCTGTTCTAATCTCTTTCTAACTATTAAAAGTGATTTATCAAATGGCACATTAGTAAATAAACTCACCACGTCAATACTAACCATTAAATTTCGGTTTGTAAGTTTAATGTTCGAAATTTTATCTAAAAAATCTGAAGTGAAAAATGGAAAGTGGATTTAAAATGTTTAATAAAAATTTTGCTAGTTTATAACATGGGGAATCTATATTACTAACTATAGGGCGAAGTGGTATATTAGTTTTGTGTATTTTTGGTAGAGCATAGAAATGAGGTGGTTTACTATAATGTGGTGTAAGTTGTGATCTTTCTAGATCTGTAAATTTACGTTTGTGTTTATTTAATGTATTGTAAATTTGTCTCTCTAAATGTGTCCAGAATATCTGTGGCGTTACCTTTGTCTGATGGCAATATTTTAATAGATGTATCTTTTTTAATTTATCTATATAAGATAAGTTTTAATCTGATTCTGTATTCATTTGCACTTTCCAATGGTAATTTTTGAGCAACAGACTCTACAGCCGAAATAAAGTCTAATTTAAGAACATCTTTCTATGTAACACTATTTTCGATGTAATTTATTTTTAGATTCGTTTTGAAAACTGGAGGAGAATACTTCCCGGAACGTTAACGTTAAAAGTTAAAATATTGTTCGTCAGGCAAATTTATTACAAAAAAGAACCACTGAGAAATTTGTGGCCGTTTGGTTTTTTGTTTTTACCCAGTGATTCTTTATTTACATAAGAACAGATATTTTTGATATTTTCTGAGTTTTAGATCGTGGCAAAAAACCCAAGGGATATGATTTTGGATGCATTTGAAAGCAGTCAAATAGAAAAATGCAAGAAAATCATGAACCGGGAAAAAGGACCTGTTCTGTTAAGTCAACTTCTTCACTTATTAATGTAGGGATCAGTAAACTTTACGGTTCATCTTTTTTCTTTCTTTTGTTCTCTTTTTTCCCTTTTTTTTCTTTTTTCTTTTTTCTTGTGTCCTTTTTTACACGCATCATTAAGTAGGTAGTACGCTTCCTAGATAATAGGTTAGCAATGAGGGTTCTCATAGAAACAGAACATATTTTAGTTATAGAATAAGATTAAATCATCTCCTGATGATCCTAACATGGTTATCGAAACGTGCGTCGAGAACTTAAAAAAAAGTGATTCGATGTTTAGTGGTAAATTTCCAATAGAAAAATTGATTTAACAACCAGAGTGAAAAGGCGAAAAAGTGGTCGATTATTTCGACCAGGCAAATTGCGGGTCGACCGATCAGGTAAATTTGGTAAACCCGTCTCCATTGTCCGATGAGACAAAGGTCAGTCGTCACCAATCCCCCCCCCCGGTGGGAAAGTGACACTATGTTCTAAACACAACAGTCTATAAGTGACAGTTACATTGCAAAGACTGTTGTCATTGAATTACGTTTTGAAATTCTGACATTATTATCGGAAAAGTCTTCTTATTTTTTCCATTTCCTCTCAATTTATGTCGTGAGCTGTCCTCATATTTTAATGCGAGAACACTCTTTGGGTCATAAAAGAAAAAATGCGTTATCCCGGAAGAGGATATTGTTTTAAGCTGATATCCTTATTCAGCAGCATCGGGTCCCCCTCAACTTTTGTCCCCACCTTATTCAAATATATTGCCTGTTAATTTTTCCGGGTCGGTGCTCCATTTTTCATTATTTACCGCTGCTTTCCGCATCCCTGGCCGTTATTTCAGAAAGATTTACGACTTTTCAGCGAGTTTAGGGCGGCCAATTAAATAAAAACGCGAATTCGCCAAAATGAATTATTATTCAGTAAAAGTGTCCCATAAATTATTACAGTACTTGTCGGTATACCAAATGGAAAGTAAGTTATTTTCATTTTAGTCTGAAATTGTTTGGTCAATTCTAAGCCGATCGCCTTTCTAAGAAAATATATCGCTGGAATAGATTAAATCAAGATAATGGTTAAATACAATTACTAGGAAAGACTGAACGAGCAATAAGAGTTACATATCGGGAAGTGTAGTTGTTGTCGAATTCATTCTTTTGAGGTCATTTTACAGGGTGGTCCAAAGAGTTGTTTGGTTGCGCTGTAGAAAATTTGGTAGGAGGTAGAAAGATGAGGTCGGTCTTCAACGATAGTTCAGTTTAGGGAAATTTAGTCACCATGCAGTGCTACACGGGAGAGGAGCGCTCGCGTGCGCGAGTGTTACTGCAACAACAATTCCGCCACTATTGCGCACGGTAAATTTCAACATTTCAATTTTCAACAATGGTCAGCAACGTCCAATCTTTTTGTTGATTAAGCAGTGGGTTCGTAATTTTAAAGACACTGGTTCAGCGTTAAATAAACCGTCCCCGGCCGTCGGAGGTCAGCAAGAATCGATAAAAATATTAAGAGAATGAGAGAGTCTGTGTGCCAACAAACAAACTTATCGACTTATCGAAGATCTTCGGTGCTTTGTATGCTTCATAAAGATTTACACATCCACACGTACAAGATTCAGTTAGTGCAAGAATTGAACCCGACGGACCCCCGTCGATAAACTTTTATTCTCTAACAAAATGATGTACCCTTTCCAGCAGTCGAGCTGGACATTTTATTCTCCGATGTGGCTCATTTCCACCTTAATGGGCATGTCAGTAATCAAAATTGTCGCTACTGATGTGGAGAAAACCCTAAAAAGAAACATGAAAGGCTTTTACATAGTCCGCGGATCACAGTTTGGACTACAATGTCGTCATCCCGAATAATCGACCCGTTTTTCGAAGACCACCAAGGTCGTGCAATAACGTTATGTCAACATGCTTCAAACTTTTTCACTCTAGCTCTTCAAGAATTTGAAGGATTCACCCAGGGCACTTAATTCCAACAGGACTGAGCCACCTACCACACTTCCAATCTCTCCCCGTCATTCAATATTCAAATAGAAATATTTCCATCACTTTTAATATACTTACTCTTTGGGAAGATTGATTTATCGAGAGGAGATATTCAGTGATCTTCCCAAAGCCCAGATCTGACTCCCTGTGATTTTTTTATGGGGATATCTGAAATGTCAAGGGTACCGCAATCGCTCCGCTACTCAGGACGATCTAGAGAAGAATATTCGGCAAGAAATCGAAGCCGTAACTATAGACACTTGCCGCCACGTTATGGCAAATTATAGAGGCCGGTTTCAAGAGTATCAGGACAGAAATGTAGCACATTTGGACAATGCAATCTTCAGAACATGCATTTCCAAGAATATTTGGAAATTTTAAGAATAAATTTGTTAAAATTGGTTATTATTAATGATTGATTTGTTTCAAAAAGTTAACAACACTCTTTTGACCACCCTATATTTCGGCCATTTCCACCAGCATTTAAATGGTATATTTAACAGACAGATGAATAACAGAACAGAGTCACTTTTCACAGAGGCTTATTTTCGAGTCAGGCCTTGAGGAGAAGAAAAGCAGTTATCATAATACACGGTGTATTACGAGATGATACAATAATGAAACTGGTGGCGCGTCATTCGACCAGGCACTATTGTCGACTTCCTATTTGGAGGAGAGGCAGAGCAATATCTGATGTGTCTTCAGCACAAGTTTGAACTCCCTAGAGTCACTTGGTATTTCACAGCAACTATTTTCGTGAACAAGAACAATTTCGAGCAATGGTGCGGTGTCATGTTTTGTTTTAAACTTGGGTACAGTGCGACAGAAATATTTGCAAAA
Source organism: Cosmopolites sordidus (assembly GCA_031761425.1). NCBI lineage: Eukaryota > Metazoa > Arthropoda > Insecta > Coleoptera > Curculionidae > Cosmopolites > Cosmopolites sordidus. Next base: position 1,419,394 of record JARFXV010000619.1, read on the forward strand.
CTTCAATAGACTTATCGAAACAGTGTTTTGTACAAAATTTTTTGGAGCTAATTGAAAATGACTCTCATGTTCTGTAATGTGTCATTGCTGGTGACGAGCATTGAATTTTTTAATTCGATCCGGAAACAAAGCACCAGAGTCAGAAACAGCCCACTCCAGCACCACCATGGCTAAAAAACAACACATGAGTAAATCAACGATAAAAAGCAAACTGATTTGCTTTTTTGGTAGCTTTTTTGTGTGGGAATGAATATCAAGAACATCTGGAGATCTCAATTAATTGGTTTTTGAGTAAAACCATCACTGTAGCTCCGCAGTCCCTTTATTCACCAGACTTGAGTTTTTGAGTCTCTAGAACAGAGTGTATCTTCTCAAGGCAACTACTTCGAAGGAGGCAATGCAGAATTGTAATTTCAATTAAATAAAAAATTATATAAAATCAGTTTTACATCTTTATTCGATGCAATGGATATTTCATACAACGGAGGAACGGACGTTTATGGAATTTGGAGTGAGACTTTTATCCACTTTTAAATTCTGTGAATCACCTTTATGTATTTTTATCTGATAGTACTGATTATACAGGTCAGCGATGAAAAAGTGTTTTGCATAAGTTTAGCTGAAACATGGATTTTGGTCTACTGATTCCGAATATATTCGATTTATTCGAATAATACGATATTCCGTAGAGAATATCGGATATTCTAACATTCCAAAAGAGGGGGAAAAAGTTGTATCGCCACCGATACACCAATTAAACGGGAATTTGAAGAAGCAGCTAAGAAAGGAGAAAACAAAAAATGTAAGAAGAAACCCCTAAAGCCCAAAAATATAAAAATGAAGAAGAAATCGCAGAAAATATTTGCAAGTTATCGAGAAGATTCTGAAGATTCAAATGATACTAAAGTATCAATTGTATCAATCAATTCAGCTGGTATTGACATTCCTTTTTCTTTACTGAGATGTCAAAAAAAAAGTTTATTTTGTTATTGTAAAATTTTCAAGAAATCAGGTAAAACATTATAATATTCAGCTCTACAGGCCTAGTGACCTTTGGCTTGGAGTTCTTTCACTTTTCTTTTCCATCTTTTTCGGCCCAAAGCATAGTTCTTCCAATTCCTGACTGCCACTTTTCTCAAATCATTCATCACCTCATCCAGCCATTTCTGCCTCGGTCGCCCTCTTCTTCTCTTTCCCCCTTCGCTATTTATCAGAATTCCTTTAACTCACCTCTCGCCGGGCATCATCTCTATGTGCCCCAGCCATCTAGCTCTCTGCGCTTTTACCACCTGAACAATGTTTGTTTTTTGTACAGTTCTTCTATTTCTCTATTTTTTCTTCTTCTAAATTTGTTCTGAACTTTAATTCCTCCAAAAGTCCTTCTTAATATTATACGTTCCCAGACTTCCAGCTTACTTTCTTCCTTCTTCGTAATCGTCCATGTCTCGCACGCATAGGTAACCGTGGGCCTTAGTATTGTTTGGGACACTCTAATTTTTGCTACTCTTGCTATATCACTTGCCATTAAAACCTTTGAAAACATTCCTGTGGTTTTGCTTCCTTTCACTAGCCGTTTCTCTATTTCCTTTCATTCATCCCCTTTACAAGTTAGTGTTACTTCTAGATATTCAGTTTTTTCTACTTTCTATATTGTATATTTCTTATTTTCTGTACAATCAGTGACTAAATTAGAGGAGAGTCCTCTGATAATATCTTTCATTACCATATATTTGCTCTTGTTCTCGTTAATTGTTAGACCATATTCTCTTACTTTGTTTCCAATATCTTGAATTCTCTTACTATTTCTTCCCTGGATCTCGCCATCGATACAATGCCATCGGCAGAAGCCAAGCAATGGTGTCTGGTACCATATATTAACCCCTTGGCATTAATACCATTCTCCTTCAAAATCACTTCTTGTACTAGATTGAAGAGAACTGTGGACAGTGGATTGCCTTGTGTCAGTCGTTTCTTTACAATGAACTTCTCAGACAATGCTCCATCGACTATAGCTTTATTTTCTGTTTTCCTGACAGTTACCTCCACCAACTTCCTCAACTTTTCCGAAAGTCTCAACTGTCTTATTTCTTGGAATAGCTTTTCCCTGTTAGTGGAATCATACGCTTACCGATAATCTACGAACAGCAAATGCAAGCTCAAATTTTATTCATAAGTATTCTATTGGATCTGTTTCATGATGAATATCTGGTCGATTGTTGAACTCTCTGACCTGAACCCTCCTTGACGTTCCCCTACTTGTTCGTTATGGTATTTCTCTAGACGATCTTTGATCTTCTTTGCCAACATTTTGTAAATCACGTCTTGCAGTGCAATTCCTCGGTAGTTATTGCACTCGTCCTTAGCTCCTTTTTGTGTAAACATTATTTTAGAAAATTATTGACAGACAATGAGGAAGATGAATATGACATCAACTATTTACGCAAAAGTTGATTATTTCTTGTATTTTCCTTTAGAACGGGTCTTGCTACTGTCACATTAGATGATATTTGCCTTAATAACTTTTGTTGCCGTTACCTAAAATGGAAAAAGAGACAAAAAGGCAAACTGATTGCTACTCATTCCCAGAAAATATATTGAGGAGATTTAATCTATATAATAAAGTCAGAAAAAAATTGTTTTAATTTTTTTTAAATTTTGTTTGAATTTAGTTGGTTATGATTCCCAAAAATATGTTAGGTAGATATTGAGGTTAAAATATTTTTATTTTATATTTTATTTCTTTTAATATGAAGTTTGATTCACTGTTATAGTGTGCCCCATCATATTATACTGTACGTCTATGACTGTTAAACTGTACCCCACCCTACGGCACCCTATATCAAAATTTTGATCTCTGCCAAATTAGGTAGTTTCTATGTATAATTTCAATATATTTTTAAGCCTAATATGAAGGTTAAAGATAGCCGATTCTTTAGACAATTATAAGAGGAAGATAAAATAAACGGTTTTTTCTAAAAATAGAAAGCCTTTTTTGTTACAATGTACCCCAACTGGCCCTACTATTATTACGATTATTAACAATTCAGTAAAGAAAACAAAAAGTTTAATTTCGCAGATTTGTGTAATCAAAATGCACATGATTACATTTGGTGCATTGTTATTGCGTTAGGCCTGACTCGGAACTGAAAAAAAAGTGGGATAAAAATTTTCAGGCGATAATCTGAGTGTTAGGACTCTGCCTATATATCAACGATTTTTTAAATATTACTATAACGAAATCTGAAATATCTTAATGATGCCATCGTGGTTAGTAATATTCCGGTAAAAATACCACAAAAATACGGTTTTATAATTGATGGAAAATCTCTGTGGGATGAGTTTTAACACCAAAATTTCCAATAATAAAATAGGAATATTTTAATTGATCAGCTCTTGCTGTAGAGCAGATTATGGAAAAAATCATTAAAATCGCAGTGCGGTAAAAAATAATGACCTCTACGTCACGTTTTTCTCTCGTCCTATGTGTGAAATTAATGAAAAAGGTTGAAAGAGCTCGGTTTCAACTCCACAGAGACTCTTTCTCCTCAGATAAAGAATCTGACGGTTAATTAAAGACTTATTTGTTTTGCTTCGTATTTCGTTATACAAAAGGGAGATATCCGTTGAGTGCTCTTGACATTCGGAATCAAACCATTATCGCGATACAGAAAAAAAAAATTCTCTTTCACCATATACAGCGTGTTTCTTTTTCTAAAATATAGTGTGTCGCATTTAACATGAAGACAGCACCATATTTCGTCTATATGAAGGAATACATATTTGAATTTTTGTACAGCCATACAGATTGATAGGTTACATTTTTTAAGATACTCAACTGAAATCTGAACTTTAAATTCAGCTCACTATGAATTCACAAACAGGGTCAATTCTCGATATTTTACTTCGCGTTAGATATATCGAAAAGCCGGTCGCGTTGGTGCGGACGGTAAGAGCAGTTGCCTGCCGCTGTTGTGCCAATACCGCACTGGAACGTCCCAATCATCTGCACGTCCGTGGACTTTAAGAAAGCATACTGCATCGACCGAAAATCTCTGTTCAACACCCTAGAAAAACAAGGACTCCACCCCAAAACACTGACAAAACAGACACTGACCGACACAACCTCTAAAGTGAAATATATGGGAGAAATTTCCGAATCCTTCCTGATTAAAACCGGAGTACACTAAGGAGATGGATTATCACCACTCCTCTTCAACCTGATCCTATACAAAGTCATAAAGGAATGAGAAAAAGAACTGAAAAATCAAAGACACTGGAAACCAATACAACTAGGACGATCCAAAAACAACATAGAAACCATAGCCATACTCGCAGACAATTAAACAAGCGCAACCAAACAGACAGAAGTCCGCAAGGAATGTGCAGAGAAAGCCGGCCTTTATATCTCCTTTTAAAAAACCGAATTCTTCTGCTCAAAATTAGTTGTCCAAAATTTGAACATCAAATACGACAAAATAAATAAGGCCACTCACTTGAAATACCTGGGCGAGGTTTTCGGACCCACAGGAGGAGAGAAGATAGCACAGAGGACTTGATTACAGAAATGAAGAGAGCATAACGCAAGACACACAATATCTACAATAAGAAATACATATCCACATATGCAAAAATAAGACACTACAACACAGTAATCAAACGAGAGCTACTACACGCAAGCGAGACACTTACACACCATTCAAAAAGCGGCATAGAAAACATACTAAAAGAAAAAGGCAAAATTATGAGGAAAATTCTCGGCTCAAAACTGACAGAGGAAGGATACAGACTACATTCTAAAAAGACCACAAAGAGAATGTCCAACGTAGCGGCGGACATAAGAAAAAGATGGTTGATGGACATGGGCATATTGACATATGGACATAGCAGTAGATTTCTACCGACAAGACTAACCAACCGAATTCTTATATACATACAAGGAGTCAAGTCAACAGTACCATGGATCGCACAAGTCAGAGCTGATCTGGAAAAGGCACAAATTGGCCCGACAGAGACGGAGGATAGAAGAATGTACAGAAACAAAACACATATGTGGAACGTTATATCAGAGAGCGAAGTTTCGAGGAGATCGGGTACAAGGTGAACGGAGGAGAGAAAGAGAATCCGCAGAAAAAGAATGAGAGAGGTATGGAGAATCAGAAAGAACACTCGAAAATGAGTCAGAATGTTTTGCGTGATCCAACCGGGTCTATACGCGCCTAATAATAATAATAATATGTATATATATATATATATATATATATATATATATATATATATATATATATATATATATATATATATATATATATATATATATAATATATATATATATATATATATATATATATATATATATATATATATATATATATATATATATATATATATATATATATATATATATATATATATATATATATATATATATATATATTGGAGCCTCAAATGGCGTCGAGGCATCGTAGGCCAACGTTTTTTTTCCATTTTTTCGTTATTTAACTTTGTTTCTTTAATAAAGTAATATTAAAAAAAATTGACAGAAAAGTTGGCCCGCGATGGGACTTCAAAACGTGGAATCGGAATGTTGTGACCTAAAGTAGAGTAGTTTGTTTGTAGTTAGTATGTTTTTATATAATTCATTATGTACAGATTACATTTACTACTGCATACAAACATTTATATATGTAAAATCGCTCGTATGTAAACACAATGTGTGTAAATGTAATGTATGTAAATCTAATGTAAAGACATTTAGTGTATGTAAAAATGTAAATAAAAGTATGTAAAAATATATTTACATTAAATTTACATACACAACATTTACATACAATATATTACATTTACATTTATTATTCATATTACATTGGATCTATTTCATTAGTACACAGGTAATATACGATAGGAACTATCCTTCTAGGAGCTTAGAAAAAAATATATAGTGGTTAATTCCTTAAAAGTTTTAATCCTGTAAACACTGTCTTCAGGAAAATATTTTACTCTTTGGTTGTTTTTTTTTAATTTCACTCATTCGTCACAATTTACATCTAAATTGTGTAATTTATGGATGGGGAGAAAGCTGTAGCAAGCATTTTGACAAATTAAGGGGGAGAAAATAAATATGCCTAATAAAATCTCGATTAGGGGTGTTTAAACATAATTTTTTTTGTGAGAAGATTTTTTCATTTATTATATTCACGTCTCAACAGTGGGTACCAATTGGAAGTTGGAAGGCGAGTCCCGACTTGTGGAAAAATATTCTTTTCTGACGAAGCGCACTTCTGACTAATGGGTTTATGAACACACATGACTGCAAGATTTGGACCGATGAAAATACTCAAGTGCTTCGGGAGTTACTCCTTCATCCTTACAAAGTCACGGTTTGATGCTGTTTTTCAGTTGAAGGAGTGATGGGACCTTATTTTTTTTAACGATGATGGAAATTGTGCAACCATTAACCACCAATGAAAATATACCACGCGACATGTGTGAAAGTGTGGATATAATCGAAAGTCGCTAGAGTCGAAATAATCGATAACTTTGAACGCACTTTTATTGCGTTCCACCAAACCTCTTATATATATATATATATATATATATATATATATATATATATATATATATATATATATATATATATATATATATATATATAAATGACGTGAGTAGCCCAACATTTGCCAAGAGTTACAATTTTAATGTAAATTTTATATTTAGTATAAAGGATGTAGCAATGGCATTAATTTAAGATTTTTTACTTGGAAGATTTCGCACCGAGTCGTCTTTGTTTCAAAGTAGAAGTATGCCTCTATTAATAAAGCTATAAAAGCCGTTATACGTTAAAATAAAAGGATCTTTTTGGCCATTGAAAATGAGTTGGAAATTATGAATAGATTGATCTCAAGTGTCGGAAGCTTTTTGAATCGAATTTGGATTTCGAGGAGGTTTGACAAAAGGTAAGTTATTAACTGGAAATTTCGTCGACTATTTAAGTTCGGGCTACAGTTTTCGATGAATAATATTCGTCCAGAGTTTGTTTACAAGTATCTTTAAAAGAACACTCAATAATATTAATTGTTCGTTTAAAATCGTTTGCGTCTTTTCAAAATCAATGACTGAATTGACGGTATATTCGTTCGATGCTTAAAGGAAACAATAAAGTATCTTTTATATTTTGTTGAAGATTGAAAGGGTTGATTTTCCGTGAGAGGAATAAGAATATGTCAGGTACTAAACTTAATAAATCACTATTTTCTTTTTCCATTCTCCTTAGCTTTTTATAATTTTTTACTTCGTTCTAGAAACTATTCAATTTGATGGCTAAAAAATTAAGGAATGAAGGAATGAAAAATAACTTTCTTTTCAAGCATATAGAATCATACTTCCCGGACTGATCAAGCATAAACATTATATAATACTTCAAAATGAAAATAATTTAAGTTTGCATTTAAGAAATAAACTTTTTATTATATTATTTACAGTGTGTAAGTGAAAGTAATTTGATTAATCTAACCAACGATTATTCACTATTTCATTATTTCATTCAACCACAACAGCTAACAACCTAACAATTTGGGAGAAAAAAAATACAAGAAAGATATTAAATCACCAATCGAAAACCTGTGATAACAATTTTTATATGTGTAAAAACACATTTGACAAATATTAATTGATTACACTACTTTACACGGTTTTTATACCCCAGCTCAAAGTTATTAATTATTGTTTATTTAGGGAAGAGTTCTCCAGAAAAAAATAATAAAAAAATTCTGTCACGTCTGCTTTTAGAAATACTTATTTACTTAAAAATGGAAAAAACTCTTAGTATGAAAAAAAATAAATAAAATGAAATATAGTTAGTCTGAAATAAAATAAAAATGGCTAATTTTCGCTTTCTTTTTATAGTTTTTTTGGATTGGTTTCTCTGATAATGGACCAACAGTAATCTCCTAACATGTTTTCATTCCAAAATCATTGATGTCGTTCTTCGAAAATCTTTAAATCTTGGTGAAAACGTTCCCTCTGTTCGTCACTCATACTTCCTTAGTTTTCAGAGAAAAAACTCAAATGCGGGTGCAGGAAACGAAACTTCAGTGACATGTTCACACCCACCTATTGAATTTTTTTTAAGAAATCTAAAATTCTTCGACAACCATTTTGAATGAGCTTCCAAGCAGCTTTTTAATTAACATATATGAGGCTTTTAAACTGAGGATCTTTTACAACTTTATGGATCTGTGGGCCAACAAATATACCCTCTTTCAGTTTTGCTTCTGTAATACGTAGAAAGATTTTTTGTACATAGAGGAAATCATCACTATTTTTGTTAAGCGCCTTCACAAAGTTTTTCATAAGTACCAATTTAATGTGTAAAGGGGTAGAATAATGTCTTTTGGATCTACCAACGACTCATGTTTAATGTTTATTGTGCCCGGAATATACTCCTTCAGAATTAACCAGTCTTTTCTTACATAATGATGCCCTCTGGCCCTGCTGTCCCACAGACAAAGGAAACAAGAGTATTTTGTTTAACCACCCTGCACTCCCAATAACAAACCTATGACTTTGAGGTCGCAGCACACCTTTCATTGATGTTCTTCATACTTTATTAAATTCATTAAAGTCCACTTCGTTTCATAGCTCTCTTTACAATTCACTGCGTGTCCTATTGGTATAGACGAATTCTTATTCCCGTTGTGTAACAAAACCGAAAGCTTTAAGACTATATTTTGAAGAGTCTACGAATAAGCTCCACTTGATTCTTTGCTTTAAAAAGTCAGTACAATAACAATATTCCCTTTCTCTTTTGAAAAATTCTCAGTAAACTTTGCTCCTGTTTCTTGACAACGTCTCCTTCGTGTCTGGTATTAATAAATTCCATTGTTGTAGGCGAGAACCAAGAAGCTCTGCTTTAGGTCATGATAGTTATAAATCTCTTATAAGATCATTTAATTCGGATCATTTAATTATTTACTTAAATGTGGAGTGTTTCCTTGAAGAGAGAAATCGTCAGAATCACTAGAAATCAATTTAACTTTAAGATCACTTTCATTGTCATCTTCTAGTATATTTTGACTTGAATTACCGGGACAAATTGGATACAGAAGATCCTTCGAATGTAAAATTGGCTTAATAACAGACGGAATTTCGGCATATACAGTACTCGCCTTATTTTTTGTGTTATATCCCTCTGTCTTCGTAACACAAAAGTAAAAAAGTAAAGTATTTCTAGGTTCTCTCCATAAGATTGGTGACCCAAATGGAAGGTATGCGTTATCTCCTGATGACTACTGGAGTAAAACGATACTACAGCTTTCACAAAACCCATGAGGCACCCACTTTTTATCTTGGTTCGCAAAAGAAAATCCAAAATAATGAAAATATGCACTTTTTAACGAATCTACAATGAATTTTTTTTTGAAAATATAAGCCGTCCACAAACGTAGCAAAAAACGATCAGAACCTTGTTTACACTTTCTATTCGACATTTTAATTCATTTTCAAACAAGATATTTGTTCTTTGAATCGAATAAATAAATATTCAACTGAAGTTGAATATTATTTGACTGTAAAAAAAATAAAATGTGACGTGGTAGAATATTTCTGCTAACACTTTTAGATTTAAGGAAGGTAGGTTAACATATTTATATACATTTCTTTCGAGGCATATAAAAAAAGTTAAAATTTGTAAACTAGTGTTATTACTTAACGAATCAACTAAAAATAAACTAATGAACACTGTTCAAATAATTTTGTCAAAATTAAGAATCACGTCATACATCAGCCAATATCGTTGTAGGAACGTCGCAATTCGTCCGCAAAGTGGATGGTAATAAGAAATCGGTCTTGAAGTCGAAGAACAAATTTTATAGTTCGTTGCAGAGGATTCTACCAGAACTAGAATTGACTGTACAGAGCGAAAACTTTGACCCGCTGATTTTTCACTCAGACAAAAATATTGTGAATGGTTTATTGGCCAAAATCAAAGGAATCTATTTTTTTTTTCAATGTTTTATCAACCGACGAAACTTCTTTCACGAAGAATGGAATGGTGAACATCTGTAAACAGTTTATAAAACAATTAATCATGTGTTTCTCAATGTGACGTGAATCGGCTAAAAAGTGATATGATGTGAAAAATTAGGGCTAGTAATTTCAACTTTGACATTAAACGACAATAATGTGTAAGTGCTGAAACGTATGGCTATAAAAATATTACATTTTATTTTCAAATAATACCTTAACAGGTGAATGAAATTGAGTTATATCGATTGAAGTAAACAGGACAAACAAAACAATAATTCCCTATGTTGCCAATTGTTAAGAAAATTTTTAACTTCTTCTAAAAACTTATGACCTGTTTTTCACAGAAATGATTGCATTATGGACAAATGTTTTAAGGAAACTTATTGTTCAAAATAATGGAAAGAAGCATTGGTTACATTTTTAAAAGTAGTTTGCTTTACATCTTTTATAATGAACCTAACATAATACCACACTTTCTATCTAAATGAAAGGAATAGATTATTTAGTTAGTACACTTGTTCTAATAAGTCTCATAAACCATCTTTCGAATTATCTGGCATATTCATTAAAAGTTTATAATTCGCTGTAGTGGAGTCCTAATTTACTCGTTAACGAACATAGCAGCGCAAAAACACGTGTTGCTACACCGTTGGGGCAAAACAGGATATTACAGAGAAGATAACTGCTTTTTACATATAATAATCGTGCTTACATGATAAGGAAACATCTTAGACGAATACAGTCGTGCTAAGACTACCCGTACTTTATGTTAACAATTAAATAAGGGATTTTAAAAATTTTTATCTAATAAATGTTGACGATATTTTTGTTTATATTTTATTCGAAATCTAGGTTTTTTACATTAGATTTTCTCAATTTCCACAACCCTCGATTAAAAAGAATACCACTATAAAATGTTGTTTTTTAATAAAAGAAAAAGTATTTTTTATTATTCCTAATTTATATTGTCTTCTTAAAAGTCTTTTAATGCCAGTCGTGTCAATGTCTATCATTCGCTTCTTCCAACGGTTTTTCTAGTAAAAAGGAATAAAACAATTTTTTACTTTGTTATCTATCACTTTTATAAAAGTACAAAAGCATTCTGATTCATTTTCGAGTGTTCTTTCTGACCCTCCACACCTCTCTCATCCTTTCTCCGTGGATACTCTTTCTCTCCTCGATCCACTTTGTTCCCGATCTCCTCGAAACTTCGCTCTCTGATGCAACGTTCCATATATGTATTTTGTTTCTGTACGTTCTATCCTGTCGTCTTGTTCTGTCGTCTTCTATCCTCAATCTCTGTCGGATCCATTTGTGCCTTTCCCAGATCTGCTCTGACTTGTACGATCCATGGTACATGTACTGTTGACTTGACTCCTAGTATGTATGTAAGAATTCTGTTGGTGAGTCTTGTCGATGTAGAATGTGAACCTTCTTTTTCTTATGTCCGTCGGTACGTTGGACATTCTGACTGTGGTCTTTCTCTAATGTAGTCTGTATCCTTCCTCTATCAGTTTTGGGCCGAGAATTTTTCTGATAATTTTGCATTCTGCATTTAGTATGTTTTCTATTCGGCTTTTTATATGAATTGTAAGTGTCTCGCTTGCGTATAGTAGTTCTGGTTTGATTACTGTGCTGTAGTGTCTTATTTTTGCGTGTGTGGATAGGTATTTCTTATTGTAGATATTGTGTATATGTATCGTAGTATTTTGGGGTCGAGTCCTTGTTCTTCTGGGATGTTTAACAGAGATTTTCGGTCGTTGCAGTCGTATGCTTTCTTGAAGTCCACGAACGTGCAGATGATTGGGACGTTCCTGATAGCTTTGTATTTCAGTACTGTTTTTAAGTTAATTATTTGTTCAGTGCATGAGCGACCAGGGCGGAAGCCTACCTGGTACTCGCCAATTTGGTGTTCTAATTCTTCTTGTGTTCTCTGGAGAAGGCATACTGAGAGGATTTTGTAAGTGATTTGTAGTAAGGAAATTCCTCTGTGGTTGTTCACATCTGTTCTGTCTCCGTTCTTGTGCAGCGGGTGGATAAGAGCACATTTCCATTCATCTGGTAATTTTTCTGTTTTCCAGATGTTCGTGATAATTTGTGAAAGTTCCTGCAATTAATTTGGCCCGAGATTTTTCTGGTGATTCTGACTGGGTATGGATACAATTTTTTTTGGGGAGTCTTGTGTCGCGCTCGGGGCAATTGAGGAGATCAGAGAAATAGTGTGCCGGCTCCTGACAAATTCTCCTGATTGGTTAGCGCTAATCTCGCACTCCGCTTTTTGAAGCAAAGATTTTATGGTCTGTATCTCTTGCAAAAGTGCTATAGAAGTCTGTCGTGTTATAATTGGGGAAATTCTCCTCTATAGAGTCTAATTGTTCCTTCATGTACTTCCTCTTAGTTTGCCTCATAACCTTTGCGGTCTGTTTTCTAGCCACGCCAAAAAGCTGTTGAATTTCTGGGGATTTTTTAGTGTTGTACTCCTGAAATGCTCGTTTGCATCGCTGCAGTGCACTTTCGTATTCCGAGTCCCACCAAGGGTGTTTTGTGTTCTTTTTCAATAGGATCAGCTCCGATGCTTTTTGTGTAATTTTTTTGTGGAATTTTTCCGATGTATGTGCCTATTTCTTTTCCCATTCCTCTGTTAGGTTAGATTATTTAATCTTTTTCGTGTCGAATTATATATATATATATATATATATATATATATATATATATATATATATATATATATATATATATATATATATATATATATATTACAGAAATCTTTCACCCTTTCTCCACGTGGTGCCACCGATCGCCTTCGCCGAACTGTCAACCATGCGACGACACGTGTCTCTGGGGACCGGTTTCTAGCCTTTCAGCCGTCATCAGCCGAGCTCTAGACGAACGCAAGGAAAGCAGTTCGGAGAGGCAATCGGGGCCAGACCAGATCAACTGGCCATTTTAATGACGGGTCGTGATCGCACACAACTCACGCCATCATACGGCGAATGCTCGTAGCAGTCAGGACTGGTAAAATGAGGTGAAAGATTTCTGTAATATGTTCCCTCCACGGTTCCGTTACGCTACCTTGTGGGCATATATATATATATATATATATATATATATATATATATATATATATATATATATATATATATATATATATATATATAAAGAATTAATTTATTTAATATATAATACCAAAGAAACAACCAAAAATATAAAATGTCATATATCTCACTTCCCTAATTGTCAAGCCTTTCTGAAAAAATCCAAAGGATTCTTATGCCATAAATGTACACACACAAAAGAAGCACATTTTTTACTTTGAGAGCACACCAGTTCTGAAAACCGAACGTCACACAAAAAAGAGAATTTCTCGAAATAATCGAAATTCAAAAAAACAAGAATAGCATCAATTTAGAGACTGACACAGAACAGCTCAATAAAATCTATTATAATATTCGATAACGATAATAATAAAGCAATTTCCCAAATAAAATAACAATAAAAAAACAATGTATACGCCCACCGCGGACCTAGAAACGTTCAGTTGATAGTGGAAAACATTCTCAAACGGTGCGGCCTTGATATAAGTCGAGCTGCTGTTGCTAACACCTCTTAGTCGATCCAATAAATAATAAACAAATTTACAAATAAATGTTTTTTCAACTCTTTTGGCTGTAATGTGAAGTGTGATGTCGATTCGTGTCGTTAGTGGTTATAAAGCTAAATCAACCGGTGATAAAAATCTAGAAACAAATATAACGGCACATATTCTTTATAGAATACTTGCAATGGGTAAGTTAAAACAAATAAAATGTAACAAAGTTGGAATACCAATAGCAATAAAATTTTCTTAGGAAACTATTTTCTGATGAAGGTCGAGTCATGACCGAAACGTAAAATAAAAACAAGGAAACAAAAACACCTATCTTTTATTCCTTAAATTTTATATCAATATACCCAAGAAAATATACACCAGGAATGTGTATACATATATATATATATATATATATATATATATATATATATATATATATATATATATATATATATATATATATATATATATACTGAAAAGATAGGAAGTAAATATATTTTGTGTATATGACAAAAAAATATATATAGGTTAGGTTTACTGTGTGATTGTTGTGTATTGAAAAACTTAAACGTTTTTAATTATATTCTTTAGAATCGGGAACCATATTGAATGTAAATCTACCGAAGGCATAGCAATACAGTTATTTTTATTTAAATTAATTATAGCAGTTTCTTTCAATCTTCTGTATTTTGTTACCGATTCTTTTAATACCATTTTGGAATTATTCCAATTGATTTTATGTCCCGATTCCCATGCAGATCTAAGCTAGGTTGTTTTAGTCACTATCAAATTTTAACCATGGCTGAGGTAATACTCGAATCGAGTTGACAGCCATTATTATAAATTCTGAATGAATATGTATTTCTTTATTTCCTCAAATTCAATTACAACATAGCTTGTTTTAATCTTTAACTTGATAACTGATGAATAAAAAATTACTAAAATGAATAACTGACACAGTTTTTACACCATTTTGATTGGCTTTACAGTAGTCCTGCGTCAATTCCGAACCCAGTCTGCGTCCTAATCAAAGTCGTGCGAAAGAGCCGATTTCGACCTACAAACCACGTCCGGCATTTTGGTGTTCGCCACCAGCGAACCAGGCACGCAATTCACTTGGGAACGACGCTTCTCGCTTCGACATAAACAAGATTAAAGGTTGCAGTGGCGGATTGAAGCTGCATCCAAACGACCTTTGAGGTTTCCTCCGTCAGATTTTTAAAGTGTTGTCGGGCGACGAGATTCCGTTCCAAATGAATTTCGTTAGTTCGTTTATTTCACCGAAACGACTGAATATAAAACGGGATTTTTACACAACGTAAAATAGATGTGATGGTGTTGGTTTACTCGAGAAAATACGGCTTGCAATTTGGCAGATTTGTTGTGGTGTTTACCATTTTATAATTTATAGCTTTTAAATTATCGCTGCGACATTATGGTCTAACGTGAACAAACTACGAAGAAATTGTAAATGCGGTTATTTCTTCAAAATAAGTAGGTTATTGCAAAAGGTTTTTGTAAAATATATCATAAAATATATTGTTTTTCATAATATTCTTTCTTTGCATTAACCCACTTTTACTCATTTAGAAAAGGAATGAATAACTTCGCAATTTATTTTTGATATTCAGGACAAAAATGAATCACAAGGTGATAATTCCGGGTTATAAGATGGATAAAATATCAATTCAGTGTTTTTCTCTCGAGTGTTCGTGTAATGAGTTCATTTTATTTATAAAATTGGTTATTTTCACGGCAAGTAATTTGTTACATACAATTGAACATTGAAAGTATAGTCAAAGCTCCTCATTAACGGTTCCGTTATTCGTGTTTTCAATATTCGCGGATTAAAACATTCTGACCTCCTTCGCACGATCGGTGCCGAAGGTTTTGTTTTATTGCTTCAACTTGTCATTTGTCGCAATAATTTGGAATGAATAGCACAATATCATGATTTGTTCGCGATTTATAATGTCAAGTAAAAGCAAAAGCAAATTAGTTCCTACACTAAAAAAAGTTGTGTTGACACTTAAGGTAAAAATAGAAAAACTTGACCGTTTACGCCTCGGCGAGTCGTTTGCAGCCATGTCACGTTTGTTTATTGTCAATGAATCAACTGTACAATCCATCAAGAAATCAGAAAACAAAATGAGGAATTCTACAACTTTAACATCCCTATCAGCAAAAATTGTTCGTGCTCCCTCAATTAAAAATAAGGAAGCTGCATTAACATTATGAATTGAGGACTGTAACCAAAAAAGAGGGCCTCTATGTGGTGCTATAATCCGTCAGAAAGCTAAGCGTCTTTAGGCACATTTTGAAGAATCTGGTGATGAACATACGGATGGAGGATTTCAAGCATCGGAAGGTTGATTCAATAAGTCCAAGGTGCGACAATCACTGTATTACCTTAAAATTGTTTGAGAAGATGCCTCTCCATCCAAGTGTTGAATGCAGGCAAAAGATTAGTGACACATGAGTTACATTGCTGCTCAGAACAAATGCATCAGGAGATTGTTTAATTAAGCCGCTTATGCTTTACGGATCACTAAATCCTAAATCGCGCTTTTAAAAATCCATACAAGGAGAACCTATCAGTGTTTTGGCCTTCAAACAAGAAAGCGAAGGGTACAAGTGTCATTTTATGTGACTGGTTCCAGGATTGTGTTGTTCATGAAATTAAAAAAGTTATTTTAAGAAAAATAATTTAGATTTTAAGGCAGTTTTAGTTTTGGACAATGGTCCAGATCACTCTCGTGAGCTTTAGGCTACACATCCAAATATAAAGGTGATGTTTTTGCATCTAAACAATGACGGCCTTACTTCAACCTATGGACCAAGGAATAATCCAGGCTTTTAGGTTAGGCAAATCTTTAAAATCATATTAGACACCATGGAATATGATCCTGGTATGAATGTTATGTAATGCTGGACAAAGTTTTACATAGCAAAGCGTATTGTTAACATAAAATAATCATTGTAAGAACTGAAGCTATATATATTGAAATGAAAGACAATCATTAACTAAAAACAGTGCTCAAGTTGCGAATGGTATAAGACGATGGTTTCGAACAGATAGAATCAAGTGACATTCACGAATTGCTTGAATCGCAAGATAAAGATTTGACTGAAACCGATTTACAGGAAATGCTTAATCCCCATTCATTCCATTGAAGAGGAAGCCTAAATGAAGCACTGAAGGAAAAATTCCACAAAAAAATCTCTCTTCTCGGAAGAAAGTACATGAAGGAACAACTAGGCTTTATAGAGGAGAATTGCCGCAATTATAACACGGCAGATTTCTATAGAACATTCGCAGGAGAAATCCGTGCGTATACACCACAAAATATTTGCTTCAGAAAGCGGAATGGGATTTTAGCGCTAACCAATCAGAAGAATTGTCAGGAGCTGGCACACTATTTCTCCTCAATTGCCCCGAACGCGACGCAAGATTCCCCGAGGAAAATTGTATCTATACCCACTCAGAATCACCACCATCAACACAGGAAGAAATCTACAGGCATATACGCAAACTAAAGAATAGGCATAAAGATAGGCATCCGGTGAAGATGATATAACCACAGAACTACTGAAAAAACTCGGACCAAATTCGCTGCAGGAACTTACGCAAATTATCACGAACATCTGGCAAACAGAAAAATTACCAGATGAATGGAAATGTACTTTTATCCACCCGCTGCACAGGAGGAAGGGAGAGAGAACAGATGTGAACAACTACAGAGGAATCTCCTTACTACAAGTCACTTACAAAATCTTCTCACCATGCCTTCTCCAGAGAACACAAGAAGAATTAGAACACCAAATTGGCGAGTACCAGGTACATACGGCTGCATCGACCGAAAATCTCTGTTCAAAATTCTAGGAAAACAAAGACTCGATCCCAAAACACTACGATTGATCAAACAGACACTGATTGACACAACCTCAAAAGTGAAATTTATAGGAGAAATTTCCGGACCCTTCCTGAGTAAGATCGGAGTACGCCAAGGAGATTGGTTATCCCCACTCCTCTTCAACCTGGTCCTAGACAAAGTTATAAAGGAATAAGAAAAAAAAAGTAAAAATCAAGGACACTGGAAACCAATACGACTCGGACGACTCCAAAAACTACATAGAAATATCATGCCTAGCATTCGCATATGACCTAGCCATACCCGCAGACAATGAAAAAAAGACAACCGAACAGATAGAAGTCCTCAAGGAATGTGCAGAGAAAGTCGGCCTACAAATCTCCTTTCAAAAAACCGAATTCTTCTGTTCAAAACTAGATGTCTAAAATTTGAACACCAAATACGGCAAAATAAATAGGGTCATTCACTTCAAATACCTGGGCGAGATCCTCGAACCCTCGGGAGGAGAGAAGGTAGCATAGAAGGCTCGATTACAGAAGATGAATAATGCATACGGCAAGACACCCCATCTACAATAAGAAATGCATATCCACACACGCAAAAATGAGACACTACAACACAGTAATCAAACCAGAAGTACTATACGTAAGCGAGATATAGAAAAAGTGGCATAGAAAACATACTGAAAGAAGAACGCAAAATTATGAGGAAAATTCTCGACCCAAAACCGACAGAGGAAGGATGCAGACTACATGCTAGAAAGACCACAGAGAAAATGTCCAACGTAACAGCGGACATAAGAAGAACGTTGAAATTCTATGGACATATCAGTAGACTCCCACCGACAAGACTCACTAACAAAATTCTTACATACATACAAGGAGTCAAATCAACAGTACCATGGATCGCACATGTCAGAACTGATTTGGAAAAGGCACAAATGGGCCCGACAGAGATTGAGAATAGAAGAACGTGTACAAACAAAATACATATGTGGAACTTTGCAGCAGAGAGCGAAAAGTTTCGAGAAGATCGGCGACAAGGTGGACGGAGGAAAGAAAGAACACTCGAAAATGAGTCAGAATGCTTTACGAGATCCAACCGGGTTCATACGCACCTAATAATAATATATATATATATATATATATATATATATATATATATATATATATATATATATATATATATATATATATATATATATATATATATATATATTGCAGGCAGGATGAAGGCCTCTTGCGCATGGTTCCAACTTTCACGGTCATTGGCCTTCCTCTGACACTTGGGTCCAATATTCTTAACAATGTCATCAATCGATCGTATTTCCAAAATTCTTCGCGTGCTTTCGTTTCCTTCGCGAGCGAACGTTTGCGATCAAGCGGTATCCAATCCAGGATTGCCTTGCTTCTTGGTATATACATTTTTACATATATATATATATATATATATATATATATATATATATATATATATATATATATATATATATATATATACATATATATATATATATATATATATATATATATATATATATATATATATATATATATATATATATATATATATATATATATATATATATATATATAGATATAAATATATATATATATATATATATATAATATATATATATATATATATATATATATATATATATATATATATATATATATATATATAAGATTTTTCTATAAAAGTGCGTTCAAAGTTATCGATTATTTCGACTCTAGCGACTTTCGATTATATCGACGCTTTCACACATGTCGTTATCGATTATTTCGATTATATCGACGTGTCGCGTGGTATATTTTCATTGGTGGTTAATGGTTACACAATTTCCATCATCGTTAAAAAAAAATAAGATCCCATCACTCCTTCAACTGAAAAACAGCACCAAACAGTGACTTTGTAAGGATGAAGGAGTAACTCCCGAAGCACTTGAGTATTTTCATCGGTCCAAATCTTGCAGTCATATGTGTTCATAAACCCATTAGTCAGAAGTGCGCTTCATCAGAAAAGAATATTTTTCCACAAGTCGGGACTCGCCTTCCAACTTCCAATTGGTACCCACTGTTGAGACGTGAATATAATAAATGAAAAAATCTTCTCACAAAAAAAATTATGTTTAAACACCCCTAATCGAGATTTTATTAGGCATATTTATTTTCTCCCCCTTAATTTGTCAAAATGCTTGCTACAGCTTCCTCCCCATCCATAAATTACACAATTTAGATGTAAATTGTGACGAATGAGTGAAAATTAAAAAAAACAACCAAAGAGTAAAATATTTTCCTGAAGACAGTGTTTACAGGATTAAAACTTTTAAGGAATTAACCACTATATATTTTTTTCTAAGCTCCTAGAAGGATAGTTCTTATCGTATATTACCTGTGTACTAATGAAATAGATCCAATGTAATATGAATAATAAATATAAATGTATGTAAATGTAATATATTGTATGTAAATGTTGTGTATGTAAATTTAATGTAAATATATTTTTACATACTTTTATTTACATTTTTACATACACTAAATGTCTTTACATTAGATTTACATACATTACATTTACATAATTGTGTTTACATACGAGCGATTTTACATATATAAATGTTTGTATGCAGTAGTAAATGTAATCTGTACATAATGAATTATATAAAAACATTCTAACTACAAACAAACTACTCTACTTTAGGTCACAACATTCCGATTCCACGTTTTGAAGACCCATCGCGGGCCAACTTTTCTGTCAATTTTTTTTAATATTACTTTATTAAAGAAACAAAGTTAAATAACGAAAAAATGGGAAAAAGAACGTTGACCTACGATGCCTCGACGCCATTTGAGGCTCCAAAAGTAGAACGAATGGAAGTTATTTTGGGAAAAAAAATTAAAATAGCGAACTTTGAAAAATTATTGATTTTTTCCGAAAAATTTGAAAATTTTATAGAAGAAAAATTCAGATATTTTTTGAAAAGTGCATTCAAAAACAAATAATTAAAAAAAAAACGTATTATTTGGTCACTTTTCTGGAAGAGTTATGACTATTTATAAAAAACTAGGCTAGTTTTTTGATAAAGTCAAGTATCCACCCTCATTAGTTCTAAAATTTATTTTTCCCTCTCTTACGAAAACGGATCAACCGATTTCAGTTTTGTAATCGCATTTAGATTAGGATTTTCAAGGTGTTTAAAATATATTACAAGACAGGGATTGGCATTTAAAATATTTAGGTATAGGTGACTGGAGCTAAGGGGGTGAAACATAAAATATAACGGACATTAGTTTTGAACTTCTCCCTCGATATCTAAATTGACTTGCTTTGATCTGAGGCAAACTTTTATTGCTAAAAGAAATAATGAGGGTGGCTATACTGTATCTATCAATCTATCTCTCTATACATATATATATATATATATATATATATATATATATATATATATATATATATATATATATATATATATATAAACTTCCGGTGGCACAGAGGGGAATGGGAAGATGTATTACAAGACGAGACAGAAAGTCCTGCGCATGGATCAGGGAACAAACAAAAGTCTGTGACATCATTGGAAGAGTAAAGCAATTGAAATGGAGATGGGCAGGCCATATAGCGAGGCGATGATGGACCAAGGCAATCCTGGAGTGGATATCGAAAGCACGATGGATTGATGACATCGTTAAGTATATTGGACCCGAGTGGCAGAGGAAAGCCCAGGACCGTGAAAGTTGGAAGCATGCTGAAGAGGCCTTCATCCCGCAGTGGATCGATACAGGCTGATGATGATGATGATGATGATGATGATATATATATATATATATATATATATATATATATATATATATATATATGTGTGTGTGTGTGTGTGTGTGTGTAAATACACTCACACACTCTTTACAAAACTCTTTAGAATCCAAAATAAATATATCCCAAAAAATATAGATTAATGCGTCCCTAATAAATATTTATTTGCAAAACGTTATTCCGTCCTCCTTAATTAATCAAAATACCTCGCCTACCCTCCCTTTGCCCATAAATTACACCATTAAATGTAAGCTGTAAGGAACAAGTGAAAATAAAAACAAGCAAAAGGTCTAATGATTGTCGAAAGACCTGTTCTCAACTGCGAATTCTTGTGGGACTTTATCATTATTTTTTCTTTCGGAAGTTTTACGACGCTCGTAAAAGGTCAGACTATGTGTATTGCCATACGTGATGAAGTAGGAACACTCTACTTTACCTTATAATAATACCATAGCGAAAAATACGTAGAATTCGCATAAAAAGCACGGTAAATTTTATTAGGATATGTTTTTATCACATCTATGAAAGTATATCGTTGAATATTTACACTTTCAATTTACTGTATGAAAAAGATAACGCTACAGAGGTGAATTAATGTATTGATAAAAATTACCATTATTATTAAATGAAGTTAGGCTTATGGAAAAAGCTTTTGTACCGTAACCGGGGGTGAAGGGTACACTTTCCAGAGCGAACTACGAATTTTTGCCGTTTGATGGCGCTAGACAGTTTGACTTGCCTATAAAGGTCAGAATAACCGATCGCACGTTCTGTTGGTCTTGCAGCTATTTTCAGGCGCCGACACAGTCGTGGCGGCGGAAAGAACCATCTCGACCTCACGTGGTGTATGGGTGACAATTTCTGTGTTTCAAATAATTTGTTCACCAGCTTAAATGCATCTCACATTGGCATTAACATTTTTAAGTTTTTGTTCCCTTAGCAAACGCCTTCGATCAATTCGAACGCGTTTACCTCAAGTGTCGAGCAGGGCCCTCAACTGTCGAGGTTTTGTAGCATCGGGGCGTGCGAAGCTGTTACACCTCAATCGTTTGTCTTGGTTGGTTGATTCCGCTCCTCGGCACATTAGTTGATGTTTTGACCTTCAGAGTTTTTGTCTTCGTTATTTTCTAGATGTTTGAGGAATATTTTCCATATTGTAGGTCTATAAAGAACATCAGCCCGTCTATTTATTTAGCTGTCGTAGAAGTATGCCACTATAGTTTTCTGTAGTGGCATAAAGTTGCTATTTATTTAGTGTTCTCAAAGTCGATTTTGTGACTTGTTTCTTGGTGGTATTGAAATAAGGGTGGAGTTGTTTGTTTTTTAGACTGTTATGATGTTCTTGTATTCACCCTGGAATTCGCCTATTTGTGTGTCGTATTTATAGATATTAACAGTCCGCGCAGGGTTTCTTTCCTTCTTCCATGGTTTCTGGTTGCTTCCGAAATTAGATATTGTTTTTTTTGAATTTTGAAAAGTGTTTGAACGTCGTGTTATCTGAAAGTTCTTGCAATTCTGCCAGTAAATTCTTTAATGTATGGGAGACAGACTTTTTCTATATTGAGTTTTACAATTGTTCTAATTTTTGCTGTTTCCCTACTTATTTTTGCTGTTTCCTTACTTATTTGTACTGCCTTCTTAATGATTTTATATTGATTTTGTTTGCTGCTGTTTGCTGTTGTTGTAGTTATTTTTTACCTGTTTCTGGTTCTCTAAGACGATAGGATTTTGAAATTATTATGTTTGCTATTAAGTAGATCTGCGCTGTATCCTTAAGAGTAAAAAGCTTATGGATTGACATAAGGAAGAATAACCCTTACACACACTATGACTAGGCCAATTTCAATTGGCTAAATTGACCTCAATTGTAGTAGTTTTATTTACCTTCAGTCCCTTTACTTGCAAGCAGCTCGAGCCGAGCTGATGACGGATATAAAGCCGAAACTGGCCCTGGAAAATACTTACTGACACTACGTTAGGGTGGCAACTGTAGGGAAACAAGAAAAATGTAGCGTACGCGTGAAAGAGCTCTGTGTAATATATCTCTCCACGGCCTATTTTGGGTATATATATATATATATATATATATATATATATATATATATATATATATATATATATATATATATATATATATTACAGAAATCTTTCACCCCTTCTCCACGTGGTGCCACCGATCACCTTCGGCGAACTGTCAACCATGCGACGTCACGTGTCTCTCGGGACCAGTTTCTAGCCTTTCAGCCGTCATCAGCCGAGCTCTAGACGAACGCAAGGAAGAGCTCTAGAGCTCGGCTGATGACGGCTGAAAGGCTAGAAACCGGTCCTGAGAGACACGTGACGTCGCATGGTTGACAGTTCGGCGAAGGCGATCGGTGGCACCACGTGGAGAAGGGGTGAAAGATTTCTGTAATATTTTCCCTCCACGGTTCCGTTACTCTACCTTGTGGGCTATATATATATATATATATATATATATATATATATATATATATATATATATTCAAATTCCTTCATTTGACTCACTCTCATTATGATTTTCCTTTGTTTCAGGAGATAGCTTGAAATCCGATCTGTATTTTCTTTGTCCCCTTGAAAATACTAAGGTAAGTTTTTAAAATCGTATTACCAACATTTCAAAAAAGTATGTATGTTCGATACCAAACTCGGCTTTACATATATATTTTATTCTTATTTTCGTTACTATTGAGATCAAAGATCGACTGGAAAGCCACAGACTGCAGCATGTCCTAGATTTCAGTGATATTGGTTACGCCTTTGATGGTAAATTGCATAGTTAATATAAGTGAAGTGATTTCCAAATAGAATCATTATATGGTAATGTGATATACATATATACACTTCAGATTGGAATTAATATTATTAGGAATATATTAGTTAAATTAATTAATTAATATAAAATATACCATAGTTATATAAACATCGTAGTCAGTTGATCTTAAAAAAGTTAAATTTAGTACAGTATCAAAAACCGACATTACTTATGGTACCCTTAATACGAAGGTTATTATTTATGTATCCGGAATAATAAATATAACCAAATATTTATCATTGAAAATGGTTTTATTGTCTTTCAAAATATTCTGTGCCATGATCAATACACTTTTGCATACGATGGTACCAATTTTCGTAACACTTTTCTCATTCCAATTGAGGTATCTCCAAAACATGCATCTTAAACTCATCAACCGCTTCTTCTGGCATCGAAAATCGTTGACCACGTAGTTTATTATTCACGGACGGAAGCACAAATAAATCATTAGGAACCAAGCCAGACCCATCAACTGATGGAATATTTAAAACAACTGACATCAAGCACCCCACGCTTTTTTCTCAATGACACATTAATTTTTTCGGTTCGGTTCGGTTCGGTACCATTAAAGTGTGTTTTTTAGTTTTTTTAAACTATAATTTATTAAACATGTCGTTTATTTTTATTACATTAATCGAGTAATCTCCTAAAACAATCTAATAATTCAATGTCGTTATTTACTGATGAAATAAATAACAATACCGTCGAGTATCATTCTTATTAAATGAAGTAATTAAGGTGATAGCTTTGTGTCTGAAGCCTCTTTTATATTTATTAAAGCAGTCAACACCTAATGTTTAGAAGAAATTATTCTGGGCTAAATTTAAGACGTTGTGGCAGTTGACAATGGAATGCTTTTAAGTTAATAACTTTCTCCCTCTTGTTTTACTTTTTGCGTATTCACCGAAAATTATTAACTAGAAAATATTATGTTGAACGTGAATTCACCGGAAAATGGATATTTATAAAATACATCAAAATATCAAAAACTTCTTCCAAATATTACTATAGCTAACGTGTAGAACATTTTTTTTAAACTAACTTAAATGTTCAGTAGTTACCGTTCATGTTTTGAAAATAATATATAGACGCGCGTTTCGCTAACCACGTTAACATCATCAGGCGATGATTAAATCTGAAAAAACTGATTTAATCTCTTGATGATACTAACATGATTGCCGAAACGCGCATTGAGAAATTTAAAAGTATATTGAACGTGAAAAAGAGCATCAATTACGTGTCTCTATTTTTTCTCTTAGATTTGGTTTCCCCTATTTCTGTTGTTATTACTTAAATGTAAATAATTTTTTGTACATGGTAGTCTACGAGAAATGGACGTTTGTTTATGAAGCATTATTGAATATTTATAATATTTATTAAAAAAAACCAATTCCAATTTTTCGATGTTTCAAAACATTAAACTAATATTTTCTAGTAATATTTGGACTATAAGGAAAACATTCTCTTCCATGATATCTATGGAGTTTTGATTTTTTCCCGCCTTTTTTGAATCAACTGTAAATCAACTCTTCGCTTGTGAAAGAGACAGTCATCCCTTATTTAGTGTTCTAATTACTTAAGCGTTTGGACTGTTACTCTATTGAACCGACTTGGCTCAAATAGTAGCTGTTGTATTATTCGCATCACTTAAAAACACTTCTGATTTAATAAATAGGTATATCATAACAAGTACCAGACCTAGAAAGAAAAAGAGTGGCGAAACACTGAAACGTAACAGCGGCAACGCTGTTTAAAATGTAAATGTCATTCGTAAAACTGTATGTACATCGTATCAATTCACCAAGGAAAGATATACGATTTAACAGCGCGTAGAAATTATTCGTATCATCGAAACGCGTGTTCGGTTCGCCAGACTCTTCGAGTGTTGCGTGGAATTTACAGTCAATATAATAAACAAATTCAAATGGTTTATTTATGAATTTCTGAAAATATTTGAAAGAATTGGCTCAACTACAGACGAATCAGTAGCTGTGTCGTCAGACCGCCCAATCATTGGAGAACATCACTGCAGTAAAAGAAGATCCGAATGTATATAAAAGCTAAGGGCAAAATTTAAACAATATTATTTTCAATTGCCATTATTTATTCTTCAACATACCGGATTATTACTTATACTTATCATTATGCCTCATTTTAAAGTTCTGATACTCTTATTGGACAACCCTTTACATTCTGATTCATTTCAAATGAACAGTTTTCATCTAGATGCCATAACATATTCAAAGCATTAGTCGATTGAAGCGAAACGATTATTTGCAGCACTCATTGATCTTTGAAGCAGCCCTTCTACATATATATATATATATATATATATATATATATATATATATATATATATATATATATATATATATATATATTTTTTTTTTTTTTTTTCTTTGGGAAATTGGTTGTTATCGGGCTGGCGGTCTGCAGTAAAACAAGTGTTTAATCGTCTCAATATTTCGTCATTGTTTTGATGACTTCATCAGGAGACTCTGGACATAATATGGATTTCGACAATGTAAAAGTCATACAACAGATGAATAACTACAAAAAAAGACTGTTTTTAGAGATGTGTCATATAAGACAAAATAAGACCACGATGAATTTTAAATCAGATACGAGTGGTCTTAGCAGTATTTACTGCCATATTCTCAAATAACACCAAACAATGGACGTTCGTGTTAAAAGTGCTCCAGTCTTTTCAACCTCGATGGTTTGTAGGTAGGTGTTTCAAAAAAGATTGTTAATTCCTGGTTGGGCCCGTATCATTCAAGAACGTTATTTAGATAAACATGTTTTAAACTATAGTCATTAATTGTAAGTTTGTATGTTTATTGTTGTGTGAATCTGTATTTTAACATGTTGGTGTTCTATACTATTTCATTGTTTATTAAATAATAAAAAGAAAAAAATAATTTTAGAGTCTCCTGATGAAGTCATCAAAACAATGACGAAATATTGAGACGATTGAACACTTGTTTTACTGCAGACCGCCAGCCCGATAACAACCAATTTCCCAAAGAAAAAAACTATAAATTGCACGGTCGAGAAACATATCAAATTATATATATATATATATATATATATATATATATATATATATATATATATATATATATATATATATATATATGGACAGGCCAATCTCGCATTGAGCTAAAACAGGTGAATATGCGATCTGGTCGTGTACCATGATTTAAAGCGTACTTATTTTTCAATTGGTTTAATAATTTTGAATATCACTTGGTCTACCAAATCTCCTCTAATCAAACAAATTAAGTAATTTACATTCGTGGCGCAAAAATTCCTCCAGACTTTTTCAATAAATGTATTTGAATAAGTCATTAATATTCGATCAGCTCCCGTACTAACAGCAAAACGATAGAAAAAAAGGGACGCAACAACCATTCGATTTAATTCGATAAAGTGTACGAGAAAAAGGCTGATGGCGGAAAAGACGAAAGGAAAAACAAGAAAGAATATAGTAGAATCATTTTTTCGACATAATACCGAAAGTTTAATATTCAAAATGAAATTAAAGAGACAGTGAAGCATTACAAACTTTAAATTGTATTGGCTTAACCAAATTATACGCTTATTAAGTGAATTTAAAAGTTCGAAAAGTTTCGCAGGAAACGAGAAGGGTTTTACCTCGTTTCTGCCGAGTCGTAATTAATAATTATACCGTTAAAAATATTAATTTTGTACCATTTTGCTTATTTTTGTTACGAGCAGTGTCCAGTAAGGTAATTAGAAGGGTTTTGTGATGTTTTCTTCTTTACAATTAATTATGAATTAAGGGCGCGTGAATTTTCAATTGTTAGAATTTTTTTGGAATAAAACATACAATAAAAACTTTATTAATTTATATGCAGTATTCTTCTAAAAAGGGAAGTTACTGATAATTAGAGACTGAACTTTTCATTAAAGATAAATGAATAAATGGTGTACGTCATCACTTCAATTTACGAAAGTATCTAGATTGCCAAAATGTAAAATTTTGCATTTATTTTATTGTTTAATTCTGTCATATAGACATTAAAAATGGTGACTAGATTAAATTTATCTAACTAACAATATTTTTAGGAAATAAAGCAGGAAATGGTGCGGATATTCCTGAGAAACAAGAATATATCAAGGAAAGCTAAAAGAAGAGTTTATAAGACAATAATGAGACCAGTTGTAATATATACCGCGGAGACCTGGACCTTAATCAAGAGCAGTGAAAGAATGTTGGAGGTGTGGGAGCGTGAAGTGCTGAGAAGAATATATGGTATCAAGGAGGAGAATCAATGGAGAAGAAGGACCAATGGAGAAATAATAATAGTATTTGGAGTACCCTCAATAACGCATATTATTAGAGGACGTCGAATAACCTGGCTAGGGCATATAGAGAGGCTACCAGAAAAGAAAGTAGACTAACAAAAGAGAGGATGAATGGAATTTACTCTGTGCGTGGGTTAATCACATTAAAGGAGTGATTAGTGTACTGTATATATATATATATATATATATATATATATATATATATATATATATATATATATATATATGTATATATATATATATATATATATATATATATATATATATATATATATATATATATATATATATATATGAGCATGGGTTAGTTGCTTGACCAGGAGGAAGACCCACCCGTCCCTTACATTGGAGGGTACATGTTTCGTTTGTTGGTGGTTAGACTCATCAGGGTACTAACATATGCTCTCTCGCCAAGAATAGGGAGTCCCTCTCCACAATCAAACAACCCATATTTTCGCCGACTTCTTGTCGGATGGCTTATGCATGGAGTTTTTCGATTTCTTTGGACTGCGTCCAATGAGACAACAGTAGTCGGGAATTATACACTCCCGACCGTTGGTTTCAACAATCTCATGTGGAACGCACAACAACCTGCGTCTCCGCCATAATAAGCATGGGTTAGTTAATTGAACGGGTGGAAGCCTCACCCATCCCTTACATTGGAGGGCACATGTTTCATCTGTTGGTGGTCAGACTCATCAGGAAACCGATGAACCATCATGGAACCCAACGGTAAATTCCAGGCTCGCTTCATTGTCACTACACTAATTCGAACGGTTTCAGTCTCTGCAGCCGCCGAATAAGTCCGTTGTTATCGAGTAACGAGATCACTTCGCCATTTTCATGGCTTTCCAGCCTCTTCTTGTGTTTCTTTGACAATCCCTTGATCTCATCTTCGACCATAGGCACTTTCAGGTTGCGATGGTTATCTTCATTTCGGATGTACATTGGGCATTGACATTCGGATGTACATTGGGCATTGACAATACTTTGAAGTATTTTATTTTGGAACGTCTGAATGACATTTACATTAGATTTCTTGGTGCATCAGCAAAGTGGATTGCCATAAGTCCATATAGGTTTCAGGATTTGCTTACAAAAAAGCAATTTATTGTACATTGACAACCCGGAGTGGCGCCCTAGTAGTCAATACAATTTTTCTGAATTTGAGACCAACTTGCTTACGTTTCTTTTTCAGATGCATTTTTCATCATAGATTGACATCCAGAATCATGCCCAAATACTTTGCTTCGTTGGCCTGTGGGATTCTTTTCTGGTTGACCGTCACTGATATAGAGTTATTTTTCTTGTTGGTAAAATTGACATGAGTCGACTTCGCCTCATTTAATTTGATGCGCCATTCCTTTCATTGTTGACGACTGTTTCGAGTTTGTTTGTAACTGACTGAATTTTTTTTCCAGAAGCGAATGTTGCCATCACTACTCCACCGCTCTGCGGGATATCGCTGGTGTATAGCAA
Organism: Cosmopolites sordidus; assembly: GCA_031761425.1. NCBI lineage: Eukaryota > Metazoa > Arthropoda > Insecta > Coleoptera > Curculionidae > Cosmopolites > Cosmopolites sordidus. The sequence goes on from JARFXV010000619.1 coordinate 1,449,332, forward strand.
GTAAAGGCCGGGCACGAGAACGCTGCCTAGCGGCACCTCAGTACCTATCTTTTTAAGATCTGAATATTCCTCACCAAGCTTGACTCTAAAGCAACGGTCAGTGATATGTGATTGAAGAATTTGACTCATTTGTTGTGGTAGATATTTTTTAGCTTGTATTCCAGCCATGGTGCCACATTCAGTCGAATGCTTGTAACATATCATCGCACAGATATTTTTTCTCTCTTTCGATTACATCAGTTATTCGATGTACTTCATCTATTGTCGAGTGCTTATTGCGAAATCTTAACTGGTGCGTTGGAATAAGATGCTTCTTCTCAATGCTGATTTTGAGGCGTTGTAGGAGCAGCTTTTCACACAACTCGATATTGGGCGGTATGATGTTTTGTCTTTAGGTGGTTTGCCAGATTTCAGGATCGTTATAAGTTTAGCAAGTTTCCATAGCATTGGTAGGTATTTGATTCGTAGTACAACGTTGAAAAGATAAGTCAGCTTCATTATGGCTTTACGTGGTAACTTCATAAGAACATGCAGATTTATTAGGTCATAACCTGGAGCTTTCTTTGGATTGAGATGTTTATCAATGGTTGTGATAATGTTAGCTGTGATGGTTGGCTTAATTGTCATGCTAATATTTGGGATTTCTTCCATGCCAGTAGGTGGATAAGGCTGGAAAGTATTCTCTAGATATTCAGCGAATATTTCCACTCATTCTTCATCTCGCCGCGCCCAGTTACCATCGCTTTGCGGATTGGCGGGTGAAAGTTCTTTAGACTGTTCAACGATTTGGTCGTTTTGCATATCAACTAATCAGAGCTTTCGTGATCTGTTAACTTACTTAGGTAGTTTTCAAAGCTTTCATTCTTGATGGTTGTGATTTCATCTTTGAGCTGTTTAGGATCATTATAAGTTTAGCAAGTTTTTGTTGTATTGGTACGTACTTGATTCGTAGTACACCGTTGAAAGGTAAGTCAGCTTCCTTATGACTTAACGTTGTAACTTCATAAGTACTTGCAGTGTTATTAAGTCATATTCTAGGGCTTTCTTTGGACTGAGATGTTTATCAATGGTTATGATAATGTTTGCTGTGATGGTTGGCTTAATTGCCATGCTAATATGTAAGATTTCTTCCAAGCCAGTAGTTGGATGAGGCTGGAAAGTATTCTCTAGATATTCAGCGAATATTTCTGCTCTTTTTTCATCTCGGCCCGCCCAGTTACCATCGCTTTTGCGGATTGACGGGTTAAGGTTATTTGGCCTGTTCAACGATTTGGTTGCTTTCCATAGCGAGTAATCAGAGCTTTCGTCATCTGTTAACTTACTTAGGTAGTTTTCAATGCTTTCATTCTTGATAGTTGTGATTTCACTTTTGAGCTGTTTACATAGGTTATTTAGCAGTTGTCGTCCAGGGATGGAGTTTGCTGCCATATTTTCTGGCCTATTCTTTCTTTGTGTATCAGATCTCGCATTTCCTTAATGTAGTTCAATCTTGGTATGTTTGACTTCAGTGGGGGTGTATTATTCCACGCAACTTGCTGCAGGTCAACAACTACTTTTTCAACTTTATAGTCTAGCTGCTCTTTCGACTTCAGGGTTATATTTAGCCCAATTCTCTGTTCAAGCTGTGTTTGAAATCAGTCCCATTCAGTTTTCCCGTTTGCAAAATACCGGAACTTGTATAGAGACTGGAAATTGTATAGAGAGCGAGGGAGATTACTTCAAAGATTAAATTTGCATTACTTTTTTAGTAAATATACTTCGTGGCATTGAAATCCGAACACCCAAGAAAATGATTTAATTTTAATAATATTCAATGTGATTAAATTTTAACCTTATCAATTTGGAATTTCTTATTTTACGAGGGTTTTACCGCATGGGCAGTAAGTTAAATTTAAAGCTGCAGTACATATTCACTTTTTGCAGAGTGCCTTCCTAAGCATTGTTTTCAATTGTTCCTCACCATGCCTCGTGTACGAAGAAATGTAAACTTTCGCCAACAAAACAGAGTTTGGCAGGGGACGAATAATTGGATTACGAGAAGCTTGCGTCTCTTTTCGGTAAATTACTCAAAGAGTGAACAGAAGTCTAGATAATGTGTTAAGATGTTGTTTGACATAGCTTCAGGAAGGCTTGACATAGCCGTATACATGGAGCTAGGGATACAGGACGCTTTAGGCTGTTGGTTTTAAGAGACTGCATTTCCACCACTAGGACAATGGCAAATCAATGATTTGCAGAACACGGAAGAACCATATGTATATGGAGTGTTTATCGTCGGATAAGAAGTTTTAGATTTTTTTTTATATCGTCCGCATTGGGTGCTACCTCTAACTCCAGAACATCGACGCAATCGAGGTGAGCGGGGTAGAGAACGGCTAATGTGGGACCACGAATAGTACACAGTAGTGTTTAGTGACGAGTCTCGATTTTGTTTAGGCATATATAATGGCCACGAAAGAGTGAGAAAACGACGAGATCCAGTTTTTTGTTGAACGGCATTCAACATTGCATTGCTTAAGACTTTAGGTCACTTCCAGTATTCATCAGAGGAAACATGAGTAGGGAGCCAGCACGGCCTCAGAGAAGATATTTATAATCATGTTTTTAAATTTAATTTTTTTGTTGTTGTGTGGTCTCTCCTGTAAATAAAACGATTCAGTATGAAAAATAGTATTTATTAAAACTGAAAATAACTTTAAAGTAACCTAAAACCTAAAAAACTAGTCATGTATCGAGCTAAGCCTAACTAGTCCTTGTGACCTATTTCATTGAAAAATGTTAAACATAAAAATGGTTTTCCTTCGCAATCATCGCAATAGGTGTCAACTTTGATTGTACGATTGGTAGCATATTTTCTGCCATAATGCTCGTTGTTTTCCTTTTTATAACAATAATTGCAACATCTTCTTGTTTTATGCTTATTTTCACCATCTTTTCGCTTTAGAGAGTGAATTTGTCGCCTTTTTATCATTGGTTCATTGTCTTTATCAATGTTTTCGTTTTCAACAGTATTTACTAGGTATTTTATGATTTCCTTTTTAAACTGCTTAATAGTGATATTACTTTCGATAACCTTCTCATATAATGCAAAAGCATTTACCATCGAAGTTGTTAGTAAAAGCTCAAATGCAATTTTCCTGTGCCATTTTACAGATCTACGAAGAGGATTAAAATACGATCCCATTTGATTGGAGAGATCCACAGAATTTTTGCCCTGATTGTTATCTATTATGATTTTAGGTATATTATCTACATTTCTACACATACGTGTCTCGTCGACACATACGTATTCTTCGGGAGTATAAAAGTCTTTATAGTTCTTCAGGAGTTTTTCTAATAGGGGTTTTATTTTAGCAAGTTTGTCTCCAGCGATATCTTGATTATTGTCTGCAAAATGAATTGTTTGGAGTAAAATTTCAAAGCAATTACGGCTTAGTACAGAACGAGGATGGATCTGTTGACCAGTAGTCAGCCAACGCAGGCAGTTTGACTAGTTCCATCCATGCCACTAGTCCTAAGAAATATTTTATTTCAGATTTAGTTGTTGGTACCCAACTATGATAGCGAGAAATATTACTTGCATACATTTCAAGTAAAAAGCAAGTAGCATAATGATTTGTTTGATCTGCAATATAGGAAATAATCGAATCGTCTACAATAGCTTCATAAAATTGTCCTGGGCTTACATTTGCTAGCAAAGACGCAACTTCTGGTTTTATTCCAGAAGGTATGGTAAAAGGTGGAATGGCTCTGTAATTTTAATAAAATAGTCTAAAAAAGTCGGCGCCAGCGTTTCTGATGAATTAGACTTCCCCCGAATTTCCAGCTTCAGGTTCGTTTGAGTTAGTTTGGGTTAGGGATGCAGGTGCTACTATGAATTGACTCGTGCTGATGTCATCACATGATGGAAACGATAACTTTAGTTTACTTTTTGTTGCTCTTCCTGGTTCATATAAATCATTGTTCGAATCGTCTTATGAGGAAAGAAAGAAAGAAAGAAAGAAGAAGGGGAAACCTACCATAACCCTCTCCACCACCTATCCCTGAAGGGGATAGATAGTGCCCCTCTTTTTCTGGTAACTGGTACCCAACGAGGTATATCATCCTTCTTATTTAATTCATTCTTGCGTTTATTTATTGCCAATCATATAATAAAATATAAAAATATGTATAATATAATAAAATAGGGTACTTTACTTAACTCTTAATTAATTAATAGCCTTTGACATTTTGCTTTGCCAACTGAGCTAGACTCTACCGTGAAGCGGTGAGAGGCAGGCCCCACTATATGGACCGTAGTCCAGGAGGTACCTACAACCCTCCTGAAATGCTCCTAATTACTTGCTACCAATGATGTGTGCTCATCCTTGGAGCTATACGCAATGCCATAGCCTATTATTTAACTTGGTACTCTGAACGCCGACAGACGTCAAAGCACATCTTAACTAGGACATACTAATACATAAACTAACATTAATTATTCGACCTGAACAGAAACAAGTTCTTCACATATACAAACAAGATAATCATTCTATAACAGCTGGGCTGTTTCCAGCCCCTCCAGCACAAAGGCCCCCAGCAGACACAACCTGTTCTCTTGTACTAACTTCAGAAATAGCGATTCCGGGCCCACGGACCACTCTTGCCTCCTCCAATTCTTGCCTTGCTAGTTGGAAATTAGTGCAAGTGAATATTCTGTGAATTGGATCGTCCACTTCGTTGCAGTTTGGACATCTGGCATCCTCCATTTTGCCGATTCTCTTGTAGTGATTTCTGAACTAGCCATGACCAGTTAGGACTTGTGCTATTTTTCTGTCGAATGCCAATGGTTTATTCTGTAAGATTTCGACGTTTCGGATGAAGGCAAACGTCGTTCTTACAGTGGTCCCGGACTCCCATTCTTCCTGCCATTTGCTGTTGGTTCTGTTCCGCAGTCTGTCCCGTAGCTTCTTATTGCTTAGCCTTGGATCATCTGGAATTAAGTGGTCATATCTTCTGATCGGCACACCTCTTTTGTGAGCTCTTGCATCCAGGTGTTCAAAAATGAGATCCTCAATTGGTGGTAGCGCAGCCAGAACTGATGCATTGGCTGCATTGGATGCTGTGCGAGAGACAGTCCCCCGCAGAGACTCAAGTCTATTAATACATCTGGCTTGAGTCAGCCTACCTGCGAAAATCTCCGATCCGTATATTAGAACCGGAAGAACGGCTCCATAAAAGATGGTCCTTAAAGACTCAGCGGGCAGTGAAAAAACTCTACTTAATTCTTTTTTAAGAACTTGGAAAAGCGTCTTTCCTTTTTCACATGCCAGCTTGATGTGCATGGTGAACGACAGTTTGTCGTCCACCATGATGCCCAGATATTTCGTATGGTCCGATCTTTTAATATGATCGCCGCCAATTTTTACCGTGGGATTCCTCGTTAGCTTCCTACCGAAAACCAGGTACGTAGATTTATCAGAAGCAATGTCTAGTTTATTGGAAGTTGTCCAACCATGAACAACCTCCAATGCTCTATTCATGTTTGTCTCCAAGGCTGGTCGACTGTTGCCCTCCACCATGAGAACGAGGTCGTCCGCATATGCAATAATATTAAAGTCATGAAGAGTATCAAACTCGATTAATTGGCAGTCGACGACCAAGTTCCACACATACGGGCCCAGTCTCGAACCCTGAGGACAACCTCTCTGAAGAGTTTTGCTTACTGCGTCTGGTCCGATATCTAATCTGACGGATCTATTCGCGAAGTATGAGATCATCGTCTTATGAGGAATCAGATGAACAATATGAATCTCTATCAGAGCCTGGAAAAGGCTCTATGAGTGACTCATCTGAATCTGAATCGAAAAAATTGTTCGCAATTGTAAGGTGTATTTTAGACATCTAAAATTGTATGAAATCATCACAGTATACAAAAAAACTGTAGTATTATATCTTATCTTATCGCTAAAAGTTTGTTTGTCATTACAGAGAATGTCAGCAAACACCAAGTGATACAAAAAAAAATGTAAAAAGCAAGTAGATATAACCTATAACCAACGATAATAAAGCGATGACTAAAGCTTAGAACAACCATACCGTACTACTTATTGCTTCTGTCTGTGAAAGCAATATAACCGCGCAAACCAAGGTCAAGGGGCCAGCGGCGCCCACAGGGGAATTATAGTAGAGATTCCTTTCCAAGGGCTGCGTTGGTCCAATAGGACCGTCGCGAAAAAATTGCAAAACCTTCATAAAACACAAAAATATTTTTATCTTAAATATATGGAAAGTTAATTATAAGCATAATAAACGTATTGTTGCCCTTGGCCCTACACAAAACAATGTGTATTTTTGCTTGGCAGTCAAAGTGTTAAAGCCACTCCGAAACCCAATTTTTCAACAACATAATGCCCGCTTACATGTAGCAAAAGCCACATTGGACTACTTTGGCCATGCTCAAATTAATATGCTGCCATGGCCTCCAACATCTCCCTGTTTAAGCTCAATCGAACATTAAATCATTTTTGTTTGGATTTCTGTCACGTAGTATGGCATATATATATATATACATATATATATATATATATATATATATATATATATATATATATATATATATATATATATATATATTAAAGGTAGTTAAAAAAAAAAACCGGGAATAAAGTTGAGAATCAAATATTTTTCTCTAGAAAATATAAAATTATTATATAAATTTGAAGATTGTAAATACTTAATCAAACTATTCCAAGAATAAAGAAATAGTAATCTTTTGCACATATGAAAAAGAGATTGGTAAAAATGTCAAACTGTCATAAAGTAAATGTCGTAGATAAAATAAACTAATTCCTTACTCGATACGGAAACTAAAACTCCTCATATCTCCAAAATGCCGTCATCTCTGTCCCCCACATGAAAACGAGAAAAACACTCGCCATAACGAAATTTTTGCTGATCCTACAAAACAGTAACACAGATAGGAGGACTAATCTAATCCCGAATTACTTCATTTATCATCCTGTCTACCGCTCCGGGTAGATCGAAATATATTTTGCAAACAGCTAATGCGTCTCCCTTTGTGTCCTTTTTATATTAAGGCTCAGGGCCTAAACAAAAAACGGCAGATTCATCATGCGAATTAGACGAAAAAAAAACGGAGTACGTTTCTAAGTGATAATTGGTCGACGAATTACATTTGTTTTGCAATGTTTGCTTTCCCCTTTCGGTATGTTTGTTCAATTTTACTTACTTTATGTTGAAATATATATTTCTTTTCAACTATCGTTTATTTCACAGGCCATTTTATTTACTCTCAAAACTGCTAGATTAAGTAATAAGTTCGTTATCTTAATTTTTTGACTTAGATTAACTCCAATTACGTTACTGCGCAATATAAGTTCATATCTCGACGGAATTGAAAAAAGTATTAATTGGAGGTTTTATTTTATCGTCCATATTCACCAGACTTCATTCCCAGGACTCCATTTCCCTTGATATTCCATCTCTGTAAAGGGAAATATCTTGGTAGAATTTCTCGCCGTGTTCGTTACTCAACATACTCAAGTCTTCAGGAAAAAAATCCAAATGTGAATTCAGGATATCTATCTTCAATGAGATATTGCACTCCAAAGCTTTGTATGAGACTAAAAGTTTAATAATTAATTCTTTGTAATTTTCTAATTGTGGTTACCAAAAGTACCTTGCGATTAAAAAGTTTTTAAAAATAAAAAAAAGTAAAAAGTTTTTTACATTAACAAAAGATTTCCAGCCCACTTCAACAGTTCGTGATATTTGCACGCTTCTTTAGGCATGATTGTCATATAAATATACAGCTCGTACAAAATAAAAGCAGTTGCACGTGATTTCACGTGATCAAAATTTTGACTGGCCCTGTTGCCAGATTGTGATTAAACATTTTAACCTTACGAGAGAATCATTTTTACAATTTAAAGCAAAATTAATTTTGGGAAAACAAAACCCTTAGCGAGAAATGAAAATTTCTCCGCCAGAATTATTAAAGAAGCGATAGAAATAGAAAAAAGGCCCAACAACCTAAACAGCCGAGATGATTCCTAAAGATTACCACATGCTTGGAAACACATTTTATCGGACTTCCGAGTAAAATCAACAGAGAGCCCGAGACAACGAGATCATTCTCCACCCATACATGCCGTGCTACTGACAACGGGTCCGCAGACACATAGCTAAACACGGGCTCTTATTGGCTGGAATCAACCGACCAATGACGTCGCACCGCCAGCAGACAAAACCCGACGGGATAGACCGACCAGCAGCATTTGTCGTCGAAACATTGTCGAGTAAATGCTTTGAAAATGATGGATGAGATTCCTTCGAAACGTCAGCGAAACCGTCCATTAGTGGACATTCAGCTACCACGGGATACCCGAGAAACCAACAATATATATGTATATATATATATATATATATATATATATATATATATATATATATATATATATATATATATATATACTCTATATACTCTATCTGAACGTTTACTGGCATTTTTTGCCTTTTTACGATCTAAAACAGTATAGGATAACCTCCAAACTATCAATAAATATCAACAATAAAAATGGAAAACTAGGCACCGTCGCATATGCTGTTAACCGAATACAGAAACTAAATTTGAAATTTATTGAATATATTCCATTTGATTTTTTAATTATTTAAAATATCTAGTTGTATTTTTGCTGTTCTTCAATAGCGTCATCGATGATGTGCAACTGATTTTGTTTTGTACAGGCTATATTTTACATATCCCATCATACATATGATCTATGTATCATAGTGGGTTAGTGGAGAATATTAAAAATATTTAAAAAGCAAAGAAAATCATGTTCAATCAATCAATTCATCCATGTTCTACACAATAATTATTAATTTTTTCAGCTGTCTTCAAACGTTAAGCGGGTCACAGACGGTTTCGCGCTTTCGAATATTATAACTCAGTTCGGACAGATTTAAAATTCTAATGTAACACGTTTCACGATCACTCAACAGATGTCACATGCACTATCGTTCGCACGCTGTTTTTCCCAGTAAATCCAAAGTAATGTGTAAATACAACAAGGTAAAATATATGGATGAGTGTTTTTACATCGAAATAACTGTGTTAATTTTTCATTAAAGCTATTTTAATTCGAATTATTCAAATATTCATGATGCCTAAATACGTACAGATCTTCCAATGAATTTTTCCCTGCTTTTATGTCATTCATTCAATTTCCACAGGAATCAACGACTAAGATAAAACCTTTTATGTTTCATTTTCGTTTTATGCCGGCATTTGAATACGTTCAAGCATACAATTCTCTTATCCCCGTATAAATTAAATCGTTATTCTTTCTCCCTTGACTATACGTTAAATGACGATATATTTAACGAACCAAATGATATATAGAAATGCGCAAGAGATATGCTACATTAATACACATTCATCATTGTCTCGAAACAGCTTTTTTCTGAAATTGTCTGAAAAAATTTGATTGATGTTTAAATATTTCACTCCCTTGCGGCTGGCTGACTGGCTGTATGGATACAATTTCCCTGAAGTTGTTTTGAAGTCCGTCGAGCTTTATATACACGTAATTATATTTTTTATATTCTAAATACGTCACGGGGATTGTTCGTGTTTTTAATCAAAGCAAAGGGTTATTTTTTTAGTGTGTTCCAACTTCTGATAAGGATTGCTGTCAAACTAAATGTGAGTTTGCGCAATTATATATATATATATATATATATATATATATATATATATATATATATATATATATATATATATATATATATATATATATATAATTATTTTTTTATTTATTGGGACTTTCGGTGAGTAATTAAGTTTTAATTTTTAATTTTTTTATTAACATCAACAATGAACCATCCTCAGATTAATTCTACAATACATATAACTTTTATAAAAACATAAACTTACATTTAAAAACCTACTAATATTAAATTAATTAATTAACCAAAATTAAATAATTAGGATTATTCTGAGGATGGTTAATTGTTGAACCGAAACGTTAATAAAAAAATTAAAAATTAAAACTTAATTACTGACCGAAAGTCCCAATAAATAAAAATAATAATAATAGTAATAATAGACGGTCAAGAGAATATATGTAATAATACACCACGGAATAGTTCTTCATGGTTACCCGAGAAAAGAATAGGCGATCTTGCGTCGCTCTGCCGTACACCTCATCCTACGCTAATTCCCACTTCAAGATCATCAAGGTGAATTGTCGCTGTAGCTCCATCATATATCGATCATAACAGATTTACATATGCTTTATCTACCCGCGTTCTTTTTTTCTCAGCTTCTGATTAGCCTTATTAATTCCTTTGTTATCTTCCAGGGTTTTTTGCACTAGCTGCATGTTGAACCGGCGCGTGTCTTCTCTGATACGTTTTCTTATCGTTTTGCAGAGCTCAGTGTACTCGACCCTGCCAAAAGGACTCCCTGCATTTCTCATTGTCCATAGTTTCTTCATTAAACCATTGGTCTCACTGGAGATTTTTGTCTGTTTGAGACTTTTTTCTTCTGTTGCTATTGAAGCAGCCGTTTGAAGCACATTGTTGGAGCTTTCTTCATATTGAACTGATATTTCCATCTCCTCCGGATCTTATAACACAGCAAAGCGGTTCGACAAAGCAATCTCAAAATCGCTAGCCCTCTCCACCAATTTCCCAGAATCCACTTTAGCTTTCTTTGACCTTACCATTAATTCAGTTAGGCAGTTAATTCCAACTTTTGCTCGTACCATTCGGTGATGGTACGGTGATATATATATATATATATATATATATATATATATATATATATATATATATATATATATATATATATATATATATAGTGCAATTCTTAAAATCTAACGATTACATCAGAACAGTAAGCTGAAAGCTGGGAAATTCTTATTTAAAATTTATGTGTTAGACAAAGAAGTATTACTGTAAGCAAGTTCAAAAACATAATCAATGTATTTAACACAAGTTAGAAAGCAACAAAACCAGTTATCCTAGCTATATCGTATAATTTTGTGTGTAGTTGCCGTATTGAGTAGTTCAATTGATCACCTCATATCATAGATCAGATATATAACCTAAAATTATTGACGTTTTCTATCGTTTGTTTAGTAATAAAAGTTGTATCGTATTGGTGCTTTTCGACATTTACATCACAGTTTAAGTGATAAAATATTGGATATGTTTATTATATATTGTGTAGTTTAAATGTTTTTTGTTCTAAATTATTATTATTATTATTATTAGTTAGGCGGAGACGCAGGTTGTTGTGTATTCCACATGAGATTGTGGAACCCAGCAGTTGGGTGTCTGATGACACTCAGCACTGTTGTATCATTGAACGCAGTCCAAAGAATTCTAACACTGCATATATATATATATATATATATATATATATATATATATATATATATATATATATATATATATATATAGCATTTTGTTAGGTGCTTTCGTTTTTGCTTCAAACGCTGGATAATTCTTTCATATACTCCTCGCGAAACAGACCTCCGAATTTTACCTGAACTTAGATTAGTGAATGCATCATGAAAACGGTTCAATAATTCCTCTCTAATTCCTCTAGTTTGTACAGGCCTAGAATACACTAGTTCTTTTATATGGCACGTCAAATCGGGTGATCTGGATAGCCAGTTCCAGGGCCCCTGTGGGCCAATCCACTGATCTACGAACATCAAGGTCAACTGCTGGTGTACAACTATAGTGGAATTTGCTGGAGTACCATCTAGCTGATCTGATACCAACTGTTGCTTTGTCACATGGAGGTAGAACATTTAGTAAATCACTAACAAACCCTCTCCAGATATCTAGCCCTATTCAAATTTTTACGTACACTTGATATGCCAAGTTAATATAATCCAGAAATTAGCTTGCAGAAATTGGAACGCAAACGCTGACGTACTTCGAACTACAACACGCTCACTTGTATACTCGGCTGCTGAATACTGCTCATCGGTATTGCTTTATCGAACACATATATCTTTAGTATACACACAACTGAATAGTGCTCCACGTATTATTACCGGCACTCTGATATCCACGCCGCTCCAATGGTCCCCAGCTCAAATAAGAAGGCAAGCAGCAGCAGTGAGAGAATTTAGTAACAGTCATGCCCATACTAATTCAATAGTTTATGATGAGCTACATAGCTCTACCGAACTAAAGCTATAATCTAGAAAACCCCGTATACTATTCACCCAACTTTAACAGGAGAAGAGTGGGTCCATCAGAGAATGGGTCCAGGTTAACCGTTTTCAAACCGGGTAAGGAAGGTGTAAGTACTTAACGTACCGATGTGAGATTTCTTCGTATGACAAACAGCAGACAAACCATATTATAACCACATACTTAATTAATGTCTACGAATACTCTTCGTTGATGGTCTCATCGAACTGCATCGGGCATCTGTCATATTCCTACGTTTGATTTGTTATATACTCGATCTTTTGTTTTATTTTTGTAATGTGATACGAAATAAATAAATAAAATCGATTTATGCAATTTTCGATTCAAGAAATGAAAATTTAGAGGAATTTGTTGAGAAATTAAATGGTCTCAAACCATACCATACCATTTACGTATAAACTCAAAATAATAAATGAACAATGTTAAGCAGAAGGATGATATTACCCTGACAATACGATTTTTCAACGTACCGAGACCAGCCTACCAGCTTCAGAAAAAAAGTTTTTATGACCGTTGAGAAATATATAAGTTTAATGTTTAATATATTTTACCAATGAACAATGTTAAACAGAAGGATGATATTACCATAACAATACGAGACATTGTCTTTGTCCGGAGATGAAAATGTGATGGAAATATCAATTTCAAATTGGATGCAATTTCGACGCTTTTTTTGCTGCCGGTCCCCTCTCGGCAAAAAATGCACCTATTTTTTGTCGCCACGAGCGTCCATTTGACGCCGTTGGTGATATTTGAAACGATATTTGGAACGCATTTGTTACTCAGCTTGGAAATTTGTTATGCATGAATTGACAAAAAACAGTGAATTCCAACGGACCAAATATTCAATTTTTTCGATTGATTTTTACTACAGATTTTTTCATTTTTTGTTTGTAATTTCAATTTGTGTTTATTCCACTACATTAGCTGATCTGACAGCTTGACACATTAGTTATTAGCTAATTGATTACAGTAAATCAATGCAGAGTACAACACTCTAAGGATTGAAAAATGTATTTACAAATTAAGATCTTTTTTTTTTGTTTTGTAATCTAATTCAAATTATAGCAATGTTGAGATACACACAGTTGGCCAATAAAATAATAGTGGTGAAACCTGATTAATATATCGTTTCTAAAACAATATTAATATTCCAGGAAGAATTTACCAATCATTTAAAAGGCAAAGTAAAGTAAAGTGTTTGGGTTAGAGGCGTATCAGCAACTAGGCTATTTAGCGACTGGACCTACAGCTTAACGTGGGTTCCGAACCACGGTCATCAGCTTCCGATAAACCCAGGCCAGCACCCCCCTCGGGCTATAAACCCTTGGTTGTGTGCCTACCCATAAGTCTATCAGGAAACCTACCGACTGGCGAGTGACCAACGTAGAACACTTCTCAGAAGGCATCCGGCCTTACCCAGCCTTTAACTGGCGTGACTGAGGGGTAATTCGTAGTCGGATTTTACACTCTTGCCTAGAAACAATCACAAACATTTAGGAAAGATAAACGGACAGAAGAAAGAAAAATAACCATCCGAGCGCTGGAATCGAACCAGCTATCGCTCCAGCGCGGATTCGGCAAAGCAGGCGCTCTTACCGCCGCACCAACGCGACCGGCTTTAAAAGACAGACATGGTATTATTATGAATATAATCAATTACTTTATTCATAATTATACCTTGATACTATATTACAAATTATGATAAAATAAAAGGTATAATTTTCGAAAACGGTTTAGTCTATATAATTACTGGCGCTTAGTACTTTGTAGCATGACCATTATTCTGAATTACTGATTGATTTCTTTTTTGGCATGGAGTCGATTAGATGTCGGCAAGCTTCTGCAGGTCTGAGTTTCTTACCACAATGTCGTTTGTCTTTTCTACTTTTTCCAAAGGTTCTCGATCAGATTTAGATCCGGGCACTCCGAAGGCCACTCTAAAACTTTAATATGTTTTCTTTCGAACCACTGCTTCACCCCATGAACCGTATGTTTGGGATCATCATGTTGGTAAACCCACCATACAGACAAATTCTCTTCAGGGCAGCATAATTTTCTTTAAGATTTCTAAATAAATTTATTTTGTCATATTTTCTTTTATCCAAAATACTGAACCTACGCTGTTATATGAAAAGCAGAAAAGCAGAAGCTTTTTGACGGATTTTGCCTATTTTTTTTTGTACGTGATTAAGAATAACGCTTACAAATAAAACCTGAGGTTTAAGATTTCTTGACCATTTAGAACGGGAGATATTTAATAACAATGTTAGCAATTTTCAGGGTCACTCTACATTTAAATCACGTCAAACTTACTTTGCACCTAACTATTTTCTGTCGTATTAAAAAATCTCTCATCAAAATTGTAAAAAAAATGAGAGAGTACAGACTGCTTTTGAAATAAACTTTAAAAAAAGTAACACTTTGTTGTTTTGTTTACAATAACAATTTAAAAAATTAGTAATTTTACACTTTCAACGCGTTATTTTTATGGTTAACAGTGATCTGGCAAGGCTGAGCGTACATCTGTCTCAAGTAGTGTAGAGTAAAGAGAGATTAAGTTAATTAAGAGATTCGAGTAAAGGGAAATTTATATTAATACAAACTTATCGAGAACAGCTTTAAAATGTATATCAGAAAACTGTGATTTTTTATCTCCTTCATGTATTTTACCTGTCATAACTTAGTAACACAATAACAATTTTTACGTCTAACCCACAGTTTGGAATTGAAGCCCAAAAGTTTTTCGTTTTCTAAATTTTCTAAGCATAAAACTTGTTTATATTTAAAATATTTGAAATTTTTTCCAATTTCTAATAACTCTATGATACGCATTCGTTCTCCGAGGTTAGAATTGACGCTTTAATTTTTTTCTACTGATTTAGCTTTTTTTTTCTTTTGCTTTCTGCATGGCAGAAACATAATTAAAATTTTTTAGTTCAATTTTTTCTCTTATTAATTGTCCTTTATGGCGTAATTGTTTTGGCATTTTTTCTAATTAACATTAACAATGTTTATAAATATCGCGATCGCATAAGTATACTAGAAATGATATATTTGTGCTCAGAGCAATGTTGCCAGATCATAATAGCCAAAAATATTTATTAGTATGCGTGAATCTCTGGTTGCCGAGGCTTCGCATTTCTGATGATAGTAAATGCTCCGATTATACTATACCACTCTGGAACTACCTTAATGTTACCACTATCATGTTCCCCTGTCTTCAAAATATTACGTGGATTAAACTGTCCATTAATACTTAGTCTTCTCGCATGCAATTTGCCATCAGAACCAAATAAATTAAAGTTGGTTTCATCATTAAAAAGAATGTATTATAATTATTAGTATAAAAGAATTATATTATAATGGTATTATATTATAATGGTATTATATTATAAAGGTATTATATCATAATGGTATTATATTATAATGGTATTATATTATAATGGTGTTATATTATTATTTATTATGGTAAATAAATCAGAAAAGAAAACTTGGTTTATCAAATAATCGCAATACGTTTATTTGATAAACAAGCACATATTCTACATAAAGATCCTTTAATGGTTATGATGATTTAGTTATAGGTCTAAATTTTATATAAATGGTTAGAATGGTCAGTTATTTTCAGGGTGATAGCGGAAATTTAACTTTTACATTTAAACAGCGTACCGCTGCTTTTCCAAAAATTATTGTATGGTGCTAGTCTCATCTGTGATTTTACCCAATGGCCCTAGCACGGTTCCAGCATTGCTTCCCATTTTTGTCTTACGCTTTCTTTTTTTTAAAGGTGGCGATTGTGTATAGAAGGTGAGGTAGATTACTTCGAAGACTAAAATACATGTCGAAGGTAGTTAAAAAAACGCCGAACATTTAATGGAAGATCTAATATAAGGACATTTTTCAGATCTATTTCAACTAGTAAGACACTAATAAAAACTTACTCGAGTGGTTAAATATTTTGGCTGGTTCCATCAGAGGCAATTCATAAACAATTCATGGCGAATGTAGCACTAATGTCAACTGTAACAAAGGTTTCAGCAAAATAAAAGGGGAACAACACCGTTTAATTCCCAATATACTTTTACACAAACCTTTAGTTAAGTTGTTTGACATAAAGAACGATACGTGTTTAATTTTCTTTCCCGATGAGTTGCTGAATAATGTAGGCGTGCCTAGTGAGAAAACCGAAAAAACACCAATCAATTCCGAATCGAATTTTCAGTTTTCCCAAAAACTTGATTTTACCACTATCATGCTCCACTGTCTCCAAAATGTTACATGGAATAAATTGTTCATTTTCACATACAATTTGGAATCAGAACCAAAAAAATGGATTTTAAGTTCATTGTTAAAAAGAATGTCTTTACAGTTACGTTGAAAATCTTCGCTACAGTTTCTTTTTGCAACGTTTAACTGTTGCTTTACATGCGGTTTACTTAAAACCGGAACTTTCCTGACTTTTCTACCAGGTCCTTCTATTGTAAAAGTCGTCTTGTGGTTCTGATACTGATAATTTGGTCAACATTTTGTTTTAGAATGACAGAGGTAGTAAAAGGATCATTTATAGCCTCGCGAACAATCCATTTTTGCTTGATTTTCTTGGACGGCCTCTGTTTTCTGGATCTGGATCACATATGACTCTTTCAAAACTTAAAAATTACGTATGGTAATCGTTTCATTGCATTCATGATTAATGCATAATATTTGTTTTGGCTTCTCATTTGCAAAATTAAATCTCTTTCTTCTTCAGTACAGTATCTAGCGCGGCACATGTGAGAAACAGACTAACTTTTGCTGTATCAATAACATAAATACATATTTTATCAGAATTAGTACGCGATAACGTGTCTAAAATTAGTACACTTTTATCTTTTTCACCACTGAAGTACGAACCATTAGGAAGAAATAAATTCTTTAAAACATAAGCAACAATAAAAGGCCCTGGTTACAAACAAAATGTTTAAAGATCAGTTAATATTATCATAATATATTATTTATATAAGTCAGAAAAGAAAACTTGGTTTTTAAAAGAGCATTGCTTCCAATTATTGTCCTAGGGTTTATTTTTTTAAAGGTGGCGAAAGTGTATAGAATGTGAGGTAGATTACTTCGAAGACTAAAGTACATGCCGAAGGTAGTCAAAAAAAGGTCGAACATTTAATGAAAGACCTAATATAAGGACATTTTTCAGATCTATTTCAACAAGTAAGACACTAATAAAAACTTACTCGAGTTGTTAAATATTTTGGCTGGTTCCATCAGAGAAAATTCATAAACAATTCATGACGAACGCAGCACTAATGTCAACTGTTACAAAGGTTTCAGCAAAATAAAAGGGGGACAACACCGTTTAATTCCCAATATACTTTTATACAAACCTTTCGCTAAGTTATTTGACATAAGGAAGAGTACGTGTTTAATTTTCTTTTCCGATGAGTTGCTGAATAATGTAGGCGTGCCTCCTGAGAAAACCCAAAAAACAACTACCAATTCCGAAGCGAATTTTAATCAGTTTTCCCAAAAACTTGATTTTTCCGCTATCATGCTCCACTGCCTCAAAAATGTTACCAACCAAAAACCATGTTACCAACAGAACCAAAAAAATGGATTTTAAGTTCATTGTTAAAAAGAATGTCTTTACAGTTACGTTGAAAATCTTCGCTACAGTTTCTTTTTGCAACGTTTAACTGTTGCTTTACATGCGGTTTACTTAAAACCGGAACTTTCCTGACTTTTTTACCAGGTCCTTCTGTTGTAAAAGTCGTCTTGTGGTTCTGATACTGATAATTTGGTCAACATTTTGTTTTAGAATGACAGAGGTAGTAAAAGGATTATGTATCGCTTCGCGAACAATCCATTTTGCTTGATTTTCTTGGATGACCTCTGTTTTCTGGATCTGGATCACATATGACTGTTTCAAAACTTTAGCAATTACGTATGGTAATCGTTCATTCATGATAAATGTATAATATTTGTTTTGGCTTCTCATTTGCAAAATTAAATCTCTTTCTTCTTCAGTACAGTATCTAGCGCGACACATGTGAACACATTTGCGGAGTTATGTCACGAATTATTCGCCTAATTTCTTCTTTCAACTGTTGAACGGTTTGCGGATTATTTTCGTAAGCTTTGCTCTTCACATAGCCCCACAAAAAATAGTCTGGCGGCGTCAAGTCGCATGACCTTGGTGGCCAATTTACGTCCCCATTCCGGGAGATCAGCCTCGCTCCAAACTGTGTACGCAATAAAGTCAATGTTTCACGTGCTGTATGACATGTCGCACCATCTTGTTGGAACCACATATTCTCTAAATCCATGTCCATTTAATATTCTTTCCCGATGAGTTGCTGAATAATGTAGGCGAGCCTAGTGAGAAAACCCAAAAAACAACTGTTAATCGAATATTCAGTTTTCCCAAAAACTTGATTTTACCACTATCATGCTCCACTGCCTCCAAAATGTTACATGGATTAAATTGTTCATTCTCACATATAATTTGCCATCAGAACAAAATAAATTGATTTTGGTTTCGTTGTTAAATTTTTTTTTTTTCCAGTTACGTTGAAAATCTTCACTACAGTTTCTTTTTGCAAATGTTAACCGCTTCTTTATATTCGGTTTACTTAAAACCGGAACTTTGCTGACTACTCTATCAGGTTCTTCTGTTGTAAACGTCGTCTTGTGGTTTGGGTACTGATAATTAGTTCAATATTTTGTTTTAGAATGAGGTAGCAGAGGTAGTAAAAGGACCATTTAAAGCCTCGCGAACAATCCATTGTTGCTTGATTTTTTTGGACGGCCTCTGTTTTCTGGATCCGGATCACATATGACTCTTTCAAAACTTTAGAAATTACGTATGGTAATCGTTTCATTGCATTCATGATAAATGCATAATATTTGTTTTGGCTTCGCATTTTTTCACTATCATGCTCCACTGTCTCCAAAATGTTACATGGATTAAATTGTTCAATCTCACATACAATTTAGAATCAGAATCACAAAAATGGATTTTGATTTCATTGTTAAAAAGAATGTTTCTTTTTGCAACTTTTAACTGCTGCTTTACATTCAGTTTATTTAAAAACGGAACTTTCCTGACTACTCTACCAGGTTCTTCTGTTGTAAACGTCGTCTTGTGGTTCTGGTGCTGATAACATAGCTCAATATTTCTTTTCAGATGGACAGAGGTAGCAAAAAGATCATGCAAATGATCCTCGTGTCTAATCCATTTTTTAATCGGTTTTCTTGGATGGTCTGGTTGTTTTTGGACCACATATGATTCTTGCAAAACTTTAGCAATTATACATGGTGATCGTTTGATTGCGTTTACAATCAATGCATAATATCTGTTTTGGTTTCTCATTTGCAAAATTAAATGTCTCTTCCTCAGTACAATATCTAGCGCGGCTCATGTTTAGTTTAATATAATGGCAGACGGACTAGCTTTTACTATATTAACAACATAAATACATATTTTATCAGAATTGGTACGCGATAACGTGCCTAAAGTTAGTACACTTTTGCCTAAAGCCTACACGTACCTAAAGTTAGTACGAACTATTAGGAAAACTAAATTCGTTAAAAGATAAGTAACATTAAAAGGCTCTGGTTATGAACAAAATGTTTAAAGGTCAGTAAATATTATTATATTTTAATATTTATTATGGTTAATAAATCAGAAAAGAAAATTTGGTTTTTAAAATATTTTTTCTACCACTCCTATTTTAATGAACAGAGTTTTATCTCTAAAAGTAATAAATACAATATGATTATTTGATAAATAGACACATATTCGAAATAAAGATCATTTAAAGGTTATGATGATTTAGTTATAAATCTAAATTTTCTATAAGTGGTTAGAATGGAGGTATGGCCAGTTATTTTTAGGGTGCTAGTGGAAATCTCACTTTTGCATTTCAGCGGAGTACATCTGTCTTTCCAGAAATTATTATATGGTGTTTATCTCAGCTGTGATTTCACCCAATGGCCCTAGCGACAAAGGTTTTCTTCCAGCATTGGTTTTAATTCATCAAGATGGTGAAAGTGTATCGAATGTGAGGCAGATTACTTCCAAGATTAAAGTACATGTCAAAGGTAGTCAAAAAAGGTCGAACATTTAATTGAGGACCTAGTATAAAGACATTTTTCAGATCTATTCCAACTAGTAAGAAAACAATAAAAATTTACTCGAGTTGTTAAATATTTGGGCCTGGTCCCATCAGAGGCAATTCATAAACAATTCATGAGGAACGCAGCACTAATGTTAAAAGTAACAAAGGTTTCAGCAAAAAAAAAAGGTGGACGAGCACCGTTTATTTCCCTATATACTTTTAAACAAACCCGTCGCTAAGTTATTTGACATAAGGAAGAGTACGTGTTTAATTTTCTTTTCCTATGAGTTGCTGAATAATGTAGGCGTGTCTCGTGAGAAAACCCAAAAAACAACTATGAATTTCGAATCGAATTTTAAGCAGTTATCAGAAAAAGGTTCACTTCATTCATTTGGTAATACATTTTTTCAATTGGTTTTTAAAGACAGTTGACTGTTATTCTATCATAAATCATCCTCAACAGCATGTATTCAATCTTCTTTTTATTTATTCGTTTAAATTTATTTCGTCTCTTTCAAAGTAACTCCCTCTCATTATAATACATTTATTTCAATGTTTTCATTCAATTCCAATTTCAATTTCAATGTTTCGTTATACTCCACTTTTGGTATTTCCTTAAAAAAAGTCAGTCAACTCTCTTGAGTTCTTCTATACATCTGTAAAATATTTTTTTCAGCTCAGGTAGCAGAAAAATTCACAAGGTGCCATTTTTGGTAAAAATGGTGGTAATGGAACGGTGTTTGTTTGAGTTTTAACGAAAAATTGGCGAATAATTATTGCTCCAGAGCAAGATCCTTGATATTGGTAATGTTCTCTTCCTTTATCGACAACCAATGTTGTCGATGAAGGTTCTGATCGAGGTTCATCTTCAATTACTAAACTCCTTGTACCTCCTGTAAATATTTTTTGACATAGCTTCATTGCCGTAAAACTTTCTTAATATTTTCATCATTAACATAATGCGTCTCCAGAAATTTCTTTTTTTCTTCGTCAACAATTTTTACTTTTACAAACGGAATGATTTGAAACTTCTGTCAGGTCTCAAGAATAGTCATACCAACTAAAAAAGCAAAGAGTAATAAAGCGCACGAATCTTTTAAACTAAATTTTTAACCATAGGAGTATTTTCCCTTTTTTGTTTTTACCGAATATCGTGTTACATCCTTTCCTTTCCTTTCTTTTACTTCCATATAGTAAAACCTGCATGTAGTACCTGCAAAGAGATTTACCATTAAACATTAAATTACTTGCTATTAATTTCTAGACAAGCGTTTCGCTACGTTAGCGTCATTAGGAAATGATTCAACGTACTTCGAGAGATTAAAAATAAGTGATTTGGTGTTTAGCGGTAAATCTCTTTAAATTTGATGTTTCAAAGGTTCCAATACAAAAATAAAAAATATACTTCTTCTTATCATAGGGTACAGCAGGGCTAGTTGAGCAACTTTTTGCTTGATCTCCTATAATTTTAAGAATGCGCATCGGATTTAATTAATTCTTACTCTGTTAGGTTCGTAATTTACTCTTCTCCAAAACGTCTAGCGATGTAAAAACAATCCGAGTAGAAGTTTAAAAGTTATTGTCGGAAATGCGAGTCCGCTCCAAGTTGCTCAACGAGCCCCACTAGTGGGGCAGGTGGAGTAGCTAGTTGAGCATGCATATGGGGCTGGTTGAGCAATGGCTAAAATTGACTTGGTGACTGTATAAAACGATCTGGATACAAAATAATTGTAATCAACAAGCAAATATTTATTCATTATGATTATTGCATACTCATATTGTTATTATATCTCTGAAAAAATAAAATTAAAATCAAACAAAATTAAATCTTTTGAATCTTTGGATTATTATTACGTTTAAGAATAATTATAACTTAAATAAATATTAAATTAAAATAGTAAGTAATAATGAGATCAAGAATATTGCTAGATAATAAATAATGCTAAATTATTAATCATCTTTGTCTCTGTTACAATTAATACAAACATAGGTTAGACCAACGTTGGGCACAAAATTAATATGGGACCATTGTTTGCAAATCTGACACTGAATACAGTTTTCTCCAGGTATTCTCTCAGAAAATTGGTTATAACAAACCAGACAAGCGTACTCGAATTTGATTGAAAAATTTCCATCCTAAAATGTAATAATAATTATTAATACGATTATCAATATAAGTAATTTTAATTAGTAAACTTTGTGTAAAATCATCACATGCACAAATTAATTGATTGTTATTAATTTATTAAAGAAAAATTTGGTTTTCTACAATACATATCTAGAGTGGCTAGTTGAGCAAGCATTGAATGCGCCTTGCTCAACTAGCCCCAGTTGAGGCAACAAAATAAAAATTAGGTTATAAAAAAATAGGAGTTAAAAATAAATAACCATCTATAATCGAAAGAACAATAATTATAATTAGGTAATCTTTAAATACTTACGTGGTTCTTATTACGAGAATAGTAGAAAAATTAAGACCTGTAATATTTTTTATGCCGAAAAAAAAACAAAGCGTTCTCTTATTTTATCGGAGCACCGGACACCAATTGACAGTCGCGCTATGTATTCCCCTCCCATAGCCACTTCTTTTTACCATTTACAGTTTTGTAATAGGTTGCTTAGTTTTCGAGATATTTCGATTGCACAACTTGCCCCTATGATCAACCAGCTCTACCCTACTTATTCCTTAAAGATGATATATTTTAATATATAATAAGATTTTTCTAATAATCTGTTTGATCGTTCGAATGCCATTTAATTTTTATGGTTTACCTGAGATGTAGATGCACAACTGTATTTCCATCTCTTAGGTGTTATTTTCGCGTCTATCTGCATCTTGCTGGTTTGCTGTATGGTCTTGCCAATATCTTCCTCTCCTTTTATCCCATCTTGTTATATCCTCTGCTCTGCATATTGCTCTTATACCGCTGATCCTCAGTCTACTACTAAGCGTTTTTCCGCCCTTTCTCTTAGATTGTCTATCTCTGCTGTTCGTAGAGAATGCATTTGGGTTTGAGCCAGCTTGAGCATATAATTAATCATATGCTCATAATTACTTCAATGAGCATATGACGGTTTCTCTAGATAATATCTCTTAAGTAACCTAATATTGCCGAAGCTTTGTTGACTTGTACTTTTAGGTCATTTACTGAGTCACTGCTACTGGATGAATCAGTTCCAAAGTAACGAAAACACATTGCTTATTGAACTGATTATTCATGTACATCCAGTTTACATCTTATTGGCTCCTTGGAAAAGCTCAAAAATTTTGTTTTGTCGACGGTAATCAGCACGTTTTATGTTATACTAGTTTGATGGATTTTTTGCAGAAAAATATACTCTGTAAAGAAAAACTCAAATCATAACTAGAAGATGCGATAATATCATATGTACTTACATAACACTGGAATAAACTAACTAAAACTTGTAGATAACAAAAACGTGTACAAATAATACATAAAACTATATCCATTTTAATTTAATTTTATTTTCTACTCGCCAACAATAATATATAAAGTGCTGCATTATGTTTTAATGTACGTACTACATAATACAAGTGAAAAATTAATTCAGAAAGTAATAACACTTTGTCATTTTTCATTCGTGATTCATTTTTCTTAACTGGGACGTGAAAAGCAAAACCGAACAAAAAAAAACATAATGCCTTACTAAAATCGTACATTACGTCTAATCTACCCCAAGATAGCTTCTCGCTAGCGCAAAATTTTAAATTAACCCAAGAATTTCTCACATGCAATCTTCGCGCGCGCTATCTTGTTAAAGAGAGATTTAATATTATTACGAAAATTAATAGCACTTTACTCTGGTTGTTCGCTACGTGTGTGGTCTATATATATATATATATATATATATATATATATATATATATATATATATATATATATATATATATATATATATATATATATACATATATATAGTTATATATATATATATATATATATATATATATATATATATATATATATATATATATATATATATATATGTTCATACATAAACCATCTTCGATTCGCAGATGATATAATTCTTCTTTCACAAGACCCAGAGAAGGGAGCTGCAAAGACACATAGAAAAGCTGCAAAGAGCTGGAGAACGATTTGGCTTGAAAGTAAACCAGAAGAAAAATCAGGCCTTGTTCAGTCCATCCTGGGCAGAGGATTTCAATGGAAAGGGATACCGTCCGGGAAGTGGAACAATGCGTTAAATGCGGCCGGCATTTTGTAGGCTCAATATAGTGTTTAAGAACAAACTACCACTTTGCTTGGAAGGAAAAGTCTTTGATCAGTGTGTCCTGCCATTTATGACATGTGGAAGTGAAACCTAGACACTCACATCGCAGTCAATTCAGAAACTTCGGTTAGCACAGAGAGGAATGGAAAAATGTATACTTGGAATTACTAGACGGGATAGAAATATCTGCACATGAATCAGGGAACAAACGAAAGTGAATGACATCATTGGAAGAATAAAGGAATTGAAATGGATGTGGGGAGGCCATGTAGTGAGGTGAGGGGACGAGAGATGGACCAGGGCGATCCTGGACTGGATACCGCTTGATTGCAAATGTCCACGGAGAAGATCGAAAATACGATGGACTGATGACTTCATAAGGTATATTGAACTCAAATGACAGCTCAGGACGGAGAGAGTTGGAAGAATGCTGAAGGGGATTCCTGCAGTGGATTGACACGATATATATATATATATATATATATATATATATATATATATATATATATATATATATATATGTGTGTATATATGATTTCCTACATAACCGCATCTATTGTTGGTTCTTTCAAAATATACTCTTGCTTCAACCGTTCGTTTTGCTTGCTCACACCGAGATTTCCATTTGTCGGCTGAGAATTCCTCAAAGAAGTCATCATAATGTTTTATCACCCGATTAAAATTAAAATTCACATCTTTTTTCTGGCGACATATTCTTTCATTTCGGCCCAAACCAACTGGATGGGATTCAGATCTGGATGATATGGTGGCAGTTGCAATACGTCGTGACCTTTGGCATTAAAAATTGTGCCTATTTCATATCTCTTGTGCGTTGGTTTATGGGTTTTTATAAAAGTAATGTAAAATCCTGGACCGGATACCGCTTGATTGCATGTCCACGGAGAAGATCGAAAATGCGATGGACTGAGGACTTCATAAGGTATATTGAACTCAAATGGCAGAGGAAAGCTCAGGACGGAGAGAGTTCGAAGAATGCTGAAGGGGATTCCTGCAGTGAATTGACACGATATATATATATATATATATATATATATATATATATATATATATATATATATATATATATATATATATATATATATAAAGAAAATACACCAGCGCTCCACGTTGGTACTTTGTCATTACCTCATTCGTCATCCAAAGCGCCAGCGAGCGTCTCTCAGAACCGGTTTCTGGCCTTAAGCCGTCATCAGCTGGGCTCAAGCTGAACGCCCGGAGAGCGGACGAAGGAACGACTAAAGGTATAACCATATAAATCGGCCATGGTGAATCGTGGCTGCAATCACATGCAGCTCAGACATCCTGTGGTAAACGACCGCGACAGACAAACTGTGCCTAACCTCGGATAAGTACCAAGTCTGTTCAAAAAATAATGAAGTGGGCTCGAGGAGAGTGATATTAAAAACAAAGAAAATACACCCGCGTTGCACGTTTGTGCTTTGTCATTCCATCATCGGCCATCCAAAGCGCCAGCAAGCGTTCCCCTTTGTTCCTCACCAAACTGTTCCCTCAATAAATCGATTGCTGCCTTGACTATATGGTATATGAAGCCGTAGATGAATACCATTTAAATTTGAAATTAAATAATCATTGATCATCGCGAACGGCGACGTATTGATAAATTTTTGTATATCTTGTTTTTGTTTTAACATTAGTTAGCGTCAAATGCATTCCGAATTTGTCGATAATTCGGCGAATACATCGCTCGGTTGGGCGACTATGTGCATCATAAAATTCACGAAGTGCTCTATAAGTTTTTCACTCAGAATACTGATTTTGATAACAAACTTCGATAACTTACAAATGTCGCTTTGATGTTAAACCATCCATTATGATTTGGTAGACTATACTAAATAATTTTCACACTAGAGGCGCGCAAACTCACAATTGTTTTGACAGCGACCCCTGTCAGAAATTCAGACATACCAAATAAATCATCCTTTATTAATACTCTGTTAATATGGTTCTTTTAATTTGCTCAACATACCTTCGACCACTATATTGACAACATATTTCGTAATTTCATAAATCCCATCTTTTCGTGTTGGTTTACTTTTTCCTTTAAATTTCTCAGGACTTCTCTTTTAATTTATTACAAAGTTTGTATTCTAACTTAATGTCCACTTTTTTAAAATTGTATCTAGTCTTCGTGTTATGGTTTTTGGACATCAAACAGTGTTATAATTGTGATTTACTGTATTAATTTTATAATTTTTAGGAGAAGTCGAAAGCACACTTCTATATGAAAATGAGATCTTGGTATTTTTTAACTATCATCAAAGTTATCTAATTTATTGTTTCCACATACCCTGAAATATTTAAGAAAATTATTTGGATTAATTCTGTAAGTGAATATCGCTCCATTTTCAACACTCCTAAATTTTGAGCTGATTTTTACAAAAAAAAACCCAAGGAAGTTGAACCAAAAGTAACATATTTTAATTTAAAGGAAGGAAACTTTTTTACGCCACCCTGTACCGAATTTGATTTCAATTAATTGACTGAAATTGATATATTTTTCATATATATATATATATATATATATATATATATATATATATATATATATATATATATATATATATATATCTATATATATATATATATATATGAAAAATATATCAATTTCAGTCAATTAATTGAAATCAAATATATATATATATATATATATATTGAAAAAAGAAGAAAACATTATTTTAACATCATCAATTCTTCACGTATCTAACAACCCATTGTAGACCGTTAAACAACTTTCCCCGTCGGCGCTTACGCAACTTTATTTATAATTCCCCAGACACGACAACTTTTCCGGCAATAAAAAGTTTGACACGTCGAATCTTGAATGACCATCCCGGATTTCTAACTGGGCCTATAAAAAATAAAAGAAACCCTCGCACGGGACGACGCCTCGTAAAATATGTTACCGGTTTTATTTATCTCGAAAAGTTCCAGTTCAGTTTCAATAATGTATCGAAGATAGGGCGGTTTCTTTTTCGATCTTGATGGCGATTGAGTAAGGAAAGTCGAGGTAAAACTCGGACTTTTACGGAAATATATAGAGTGGGATCATGAAGGTCTTTAAAATATATATTATTTCATTTGAAACGACCGCTCAATCTTATTTGCTTCAAATTATTTATTAGCAGATTCCTACGAAAATACTTTTTTAATTATTGTTAAACAGAAGAATTCTATGACATAGAGATAAATCCTAACACAATACAACATAATACATATATATATATATATATATATATATATATATATATATATATATATATATATATATATATATATATATATATATATTATATATATTAGTTTGTTCGTAATTTCCCGAATTGATTTTTATCGTTTGAGTATCCTCTAATTCATTTCTTTAATAGCTTAAAAACAATTTTGAAAAAAAAATCCCATGCCCTTTTGATCCTGCCTAAATGACAATACTTTTTCCTTTCATTTAATATGGGATTTTTGCACCTTTAAATATTAATTTTTTTCTCGCTTATTATGTTGATTATCTTACTAAATATTCTTGATTCTGCTTCTGTTGTGGTCCTTTTAGATGGACAAATTTTTATGTTGGAGTCAAAAATGTATTTTATAAGATTTCAACTGGTTAAAATGTATTTTTGCCGTTTTTCCCAATAATTAGCTAACCTTTTCAAATTTACGAACTATCCAATGCTTTTTATTCATTTAAATGTTATATATTTTAATTTTTCGCCCTCAGTAGTAATTTAAAACAGATTTTAAATACGCAAAAATTGATATTTTATCTTAATTTAAGTATTTTATTTTGTTTTTGTGCATATTAATAATAACAGTGATATACAAAATTTATAAAAGAAAGAAACAGACTACTTTGTAAGTTATCATACTTCAGAGTTTTTCAAGAGATTTAACATCAGTGTTTATCATCAATGAAAGCTTTTAGAACTCGATGTGGAAACATGATCCGAAAATAATGATTATTTGGAAGGCTTAAAAATGTTTAATAGTATAAAAGTTGTTAATGATGCAGCAGAGAGAACTGTACAGTTGACGCAAGAGTACATTATTGGGCTCGCTAAAGATTAAAATTAGAAACAATGCCTTCTTCAGGTGATAAAAAACTATAAAGTCATTTTCCAACTCCGATAAAAGAATACGTGACAACAAAGTTAACATTTCAATAGTTAAACTGAATTTCCTTTGTAACTGTCAAATACGAAGTATTTCTCTTAATTAATAATTCTAAACAAACAATAAACTATAATAAAATAACATGGAATAAAAAAACTTTTTTAAAACTTTGATCATTAAAGCTATAATAATTAAATTTACAAAAAATAGAATTTTTTTCTTATTAAAAACCTATTTTTAATTACTATTGAGAACGCAGAATGAAACGTATACGATTTAAATGAATAATAAGCGTCGAGTAGTTAGTAAATTTGAAAATGTTGGATAATTATTGGGAAAAACAGGACAAACAAATTTAACATTCGGAAAAATTTTAAAAATTACTTTTTGAATCAAGAATATTTAGTAAGATAATCAATAAAATTAGCGAGAAAAAAATTAATATCTAAAAAGTGTAAACATTCTGTTAAATGAATAGGAAAATATCGTCATTTAGGCAGGGTTAAACGACATTCGGATTTTTTAAAATTATTTTTAGGCTATAACGAAATGATTTGCAGGATCCCCGAGTGAGAAAAGTGAACTTGGGAAATAACGGACCCCCTTATATATATATATATATATATATATATATATATATATATATATATATATATATATATATATATATATATATATATATATATATATATATATATATTCTGGCCAGAATCAAGCAAGAACAGCAATGCCTACTAAAGAACAAATGCCGGATATCCTGGTAGAGGATAGAGGAAGTGACAAAGGCTATAGACTCGATGAAAAATGGCAAGGCTCCAGGAAAGGATAGTATAACTGTGGAGATGTTAAAAGCTGGTGGTCGGACTTTACATAAAAGCAAAATTATACTCAAAATGTCTCAAACAACAAGAAATATCCAGCTTATGGAAAAATGCAGAAGTGATTACATAAGAAAGGAGCACGAGAAGATTTAAAGAACTACCGTCCAATAAGCCTCCTCTCAGTGGTTCAAAGTTTTCACCAAGATATTATCCAAAAGAACACTAAGAAAACTTAATGACACACAACCAAGGGAGCAAGCGGGATTCAGATGTGGATTCAGTACAATGGATCACATCCAGGTCCTACAGCAGGTCATAGAAAGACACAACGAATACACTATGCCACTGTGCTTGGCTTTTATCGATTATGAAAAAGCATTTGATTCAATCTCAAAGCGGGCTATAATGGATGCATTGTTTAATCAGGATGTAGAGAAAGCCTATGTAAATCTACTAGGATCGATAATTGATGAAGCTACAGCGACAGTCCACCATCTTGAGGTTGGAATAAATGTAGAGCGGGGCGTACGGCAGGGCGACGCAATATCGCCTCTTCTTTTCTCAGCCTGTCTGGAAGAAGTATTCTGTAATCTGAATTGGGAACAGGATGGAATAAGGAGTAATGGTGCATACTTAAATCATCTTAGATTCGCAGATGATATCGTTCTTTTTTCACAAGACCCAGAGGAGCTGCAAAGATACGTACAAGAGCTGCAAAATGCTTGTGAACCATTTGGCTTAAAAATAAACCAGAAGAAGAGTCAGGTCATGTTTAATAAATTTGCTGACGACAAAAGGATTTCTATTTTAGGAACGGATTTGGAAGTTGAGGATCACTATATAAATCTTGAACAGAGGGTTTCAATGGAAGGGGATACCGTCCGGGAGGTGGAACGATATATTAAATGTGGCTGGCAGGCATTTGGTAGGCTCAATATAGTGTTTAAGAGCAAACTACCTCTTTGCCTGAAAAGAAAAGTCTTTGATCAGTGTGTCCTGCCCGTTTATGACATACGGAAGTAAAACCTGGACACTCACATCACAGTCAGTTCAAAAACTTCAAGTAGCACAGAGAGAAATGGAAAGATGTATGCTTGGCATTACTGGACGGGATAGAAAGACCTGCACATAGATTAGAGAACAAACGAAAGTGAGTGACATCATTGGAAGAATGAAGCATTTGAAATAAATGTGAGCAGGCCATGTAGCGAGGCGATGGGACGAAAGATGGACCAGAGGGGTCCTGGACTGGATACCGCTTGATCGCAAGTCCACGGAGTAGACCCGAATGGCAGAGGAGAGCTCAGGACCGCGAGAGTTGGAAGCATGCTGAAGAAGAATCCTGTAGTGGATTGATACGGGTTAATGACGATGATGATGGGACCACTTGAGAAAATTCTCTTCTGAATATATTATAGTGTATGAACAAGAAAACATTGTGCCTTCTTAAGAAACGTTCAAAACAAAAGAACACCGATAGAAATAATATTATTTCACTTGAATTAATAATATTTTAAGTTAGACTAAAACTTACAGTAACAAAGACATCTCGGCTCTCTATAAGTACCACACCTCCAATCCTTTACCTCTGACGCCATTATGGCCGACTTCCCGCCTTCTGGAAACTTAATTCAAAAGTTACTTTGACACTAATAAATCATTTTTGCGCAACTTTAAACACACTAACTTCGACGAAGTTTGCTTTTTGAAAATTCTTAAGTGGAAGGTTTATGAAAATAATGAAGAATATCTTAGAGACGAGGATGACAAGGTCGCTGTTGTCTGACGGCGAGTTACTTTTGAAGCGGCATGATGTATTACTTTGTTGGTTTGGTAAAATTTTTGTTTAAGTCACGAAACTTTGATACAAGTTTTCGTTTTACTGTTAAAGTTGGAAAGTTACTTAGAAGTATTAAGTAGTTATGCGTATGAGAACTTTATTTTGAAAGAGTAGTACAACGTAATACATTATGGAAAATATGTAATTAACAGTATTCTGTTCTAACATTGAATGTATTTATTTCAGCAAGAAACGAAGGTTTTAAGTTGTCAACTTAATTATCATCTTAATGACTCTAGAACCTATTCGAATGAGGATTTTTCCTGGCGCGTAGTTATTTTAAAAAAGTAACATTTGTGACCTTCTTTTTATCTTTCAACTGAAAACAAATCTGTGGAAGTTCAAGATATGATATGTGCGGCTTTGAGACAAAATTCTGCTTCATAGAGCACTTGTTTGAAGTGGTTTCAGGAATTTCGAACTGGAAATTTTGACATAAATGCTACAGAGCGTCCATGATAGCCAAAAAAGTGGCGAATGGAAAATTGGAGGCTGTGCTGGAAGAAAATCCTTGTATATTACTAGGTCTCGGACAGTCACTAGGACTAATACCATAAGTGAATTAAATATTTATATAGGTTAAGAAAATATCAAAAGGAAAGTCGTTGGGTTCCCTAAGAACTCACAGCTCAGAAGTCGATTTAATGTAGTGTCATTGCTCGCTTTTATTACAGCAACGAAAAAAGGAAATTCATTTTGCTTCTCACATTTCTAGGTCTCGGATAGTCACTAGGACTTATACGACAAGTGAATTAAATATTTATACAAGCTCATTATACAAGTCGTTGGATTTCCTGTAAACTCACAGCTCAGAAGACGATTTAATGTACTGTCATTGCTCTGCCTTATTACAGCAGCGAAAAACAGGAAGTCATTTTGCTTTGGGACAGCGCAAGGTCAGATACAGCAAAAAAGAACTTTGGAACCGATCACAAAGTTGAGCTGGAAGATTTTTCTGGTACCTGCCGTATTCTCCAGAGTTGACTCCTTCAAATTTTCATTTTTTCCGATTCTTACAAGATCACCTGGTTGGTAACCGCTTTACATCTATTGACGCAGTTGGAAAATGCTACAATAATTTTATCACGTCAAAAACACTAACATTTTTCTTGATCTGGGATTCGATAATTGCAAAATTGGCATTTTGTTTACTTGCCATCTTAAAACTATTTTTCTATATTTAGTTGATAAAGATGCGTGTCGAAAATTATATTCACGTTCATCATATTCACAGGTCTACAGTGGATTTGGTGTCGGAAAAACTAAAACTGTTTTTGAATATACTCATTATACTGCTTCTAGCGGTACATATTTTTTAGGTCCCGATGAAGTCGTTCTACTTGTTTCTGACTGTAAGAGGCAAGGTTGTCCGGAAATTTGTCAAAATGATTGTGGAGGTAGGTTTAGGTTTAAACAAGATCGTTTTGACGATGACATATTCCAGGTTTTATTTACTAACTTTTTTAATTAAATAAATAATAAAAATAAACAAATTAAATTGCTACCAAGAAGAAAATATTGCCAATGTGAGTAGATTAAAAACCTACGTGTTCGTAATTTTAGATATTTTAATGTTAATGAGAATGTTGCTAGACACTATAATGGTATAGCGGGGCCAGTTGAGAAACTTTTCTTGAACTTGATATTCCATAACTTCTCCAAAACGTCTAGTGGTGCAGAAACGATCCGAGTATAAGTTTAATACTTATTGTTGGAAATGCGAGAGCACTCCAAATTGCCCAACGTGCCCCACTAGTGGGGCTGGTTGAGCATGGGTAAGGGGCTAGTTGAGCAATGGCTAAAATGGACTTGATGACTACATAGAATGATCTAAATACAAAATAATTGTAATCAATAAGCAAATATTTATTTATTATTATTGTTACATAGTCATATTGTTGTTATATCTCTAGAAAAAAAAATTAAAATCAAACAAAACTAAATCTTTCCAATCCTTGGATTATTGTTACACTTTTTATATTTAAAATTATATTTAAGAATAATATAACGCAAATAAATATTAAATTAAAGTAGTAACTAATTATGAGATCAAGAATATTGCTAGATGATAAATAATCTTTAATCATCTTTGTCTCTATCACAAGTTCCAGATATGATATGTGAAGCTTTGAGAGATAATTCTGTTTCATAGAGTTCTTGTAAGAAGTGATTCCAGTAATTTCGAACTGGAAATTTTGACATAAATGCTTCAAAGCGTCCAGGATAGCCAAAAAGTGGATAGTGGAGAATTTGAAGCTCTGCTGTAAGAAAATCGTTGTTGTATCTTGCTAGGTCTGGGACAGTCACTAGGACTAATACAACAAATGAATTAAATATTTATACAAGCTAAGAAAAGTTTAAAAAGAAAGTCGTTGGGTTACTTGTAAGAAGTGGTTCCAGCAATTTCCATCTGGCAATTTTGACATATATGCTACAGAGCATCCAGGATAGCTAAAAAAGTGGAGAATAGAGAATTGGAAGCTCTGCTGGAAGAAAATCCTTGTATATTACTAGGTCTCGGACAGTCACTAGGACTAATACCATAAGTAAATTAAATATTTATATAAGCTAAGAAAATATCAAAATGAAAGTCGTTGGGTACCCTAAGAACTCACAGCTCAGAAGTCGATTTAATGTACTGTCATTGCTCGCTTTTATTACAGCAAAGAAAGAAGGGAAGTCATTTTGCTTTGGGACAATGCATAGTTACATACAGCAAAAAAGGTCAAATCGATCACAAAGTTAAGCTGGAAGATTTAGGTGGCACCTGACGTATTCTCCAGGCTTGACTCCTTCAAATTTTCATGTTTTTCGGTTCCTGTAAGATCACCTAGTTGATAACTGCTTTACATCTATTGACGAAGTTGGATAATGCTGCAATAATTTTATCACGTCAGAAACATCAACATTTTTCTTGATCTGGGATTGGACTGTTGCAAAATTGGCATTTTGTTTACTTTCCATCTTAGAACTATTTTTCTATATTTAATTGATAAAAATGCGTGTCGAAAATTATATTCACGTTCATCATATCCCCAGGTCTACAATGGATTTGGTCGGAAAAACTGAAATTGTTTTTGAATGTACTCGTTATGCTCTTTCTCACTGTACATAGATAGGATAAGGGCCCAAAAAATATGATTATTTTATATTTTTCGCCTTAGTTACATAATTGAACATGGAGAAAGCTTTCTTTTTGCCCTTTATTCTTTATTTTTATTTCTTTATTTTATTCTTTATATTTTCGCCACCCCTTGTCCCTATGATCAACTAGCCATGCTCTACCCTACTTTAAAATTACTTCTAAATCTCGGCGGCACCATTTTTTATTTGTAGAGGTGTGTTATGGCCTATCACTTCGAAAAAGGATGGAAAGCGATCATTCACTCATTAATTTATTCCCCAATATCATCAAACGTTTTGATAACCATCACTTGGCTGTCATGAAGATAATGAGAGACAATGTCAAAATTGGTTTGCCTGATTCAAATGAGGTGATACGAGCATGGAGGGCAAATCAGAAAGTTACCGATGATCGGGTTTCGACAATGAGGAACTTTTGACAGCCGTGAGGAGGACTAAAACTTGATAACCAGAATGATGGCCGAATATTTCAGAGCCTCTGTCACCGTGGAAGCTTAGAAAGGTATGGAAATTGGCTAGATGTGTTCCACACGACCTTTTCGACAAAAAAAAAGCTGACTATGTCAAAAAACCTCGTAAAAAACCCACTGTCTTCTATCACGACAACGCGCATATGTGGTACATGTCTATGATCGAAAAAATTGATAATAAGGAATGGGATGTACTCCCTCATTCTCCTTACTCTGCTATCCAACTTCCTGCAGACTACCAAGCGCAAAAACCGACAGGCGAGCAAAGTCTACGATGTCTATGCGTTAGTGGTCGATGTCGAAAGCGTGGATTGACTTCAAGAACCAGCGCTTTTTTGCCAGTGGAGTCGACCATGTGTTAAGCAAGCAGAATAACAATTTAAACATGACTCTGTTCTATTTTTATATTTTGTTTTTCAGAATAAGCATTCAATTCTTCTATTGGAACCTTTGATGTGAAACACTAAACTGGAAGAGATTTACCACTAAACAATTATTTTTTGAACGTTTCTCCAACCATGTTAGCATCACCAGGAGATAATTTAATCTGAGATTAATGAGATGCGTCGAGAAGTTCAAAAAAGTGATTTGGTGTTTAGTGGTAAATCTGTTTGAGTTTAGAATAAGCATTGTCTAAAAAAACTAATATACATGAGGCCGAAACTAAGTTTAGCACAAAATAAAATGTTAATTAAGATTGAAAAACTGCCAGAAACAAACGTAACCAATTCATTCGATTCGTTTATTTATTCATTTCGAGGGCAAAGCAGGGGCAATTACTTTTCATTTGTTTGCGTTTTGTTTTACATAAACCTATTATGACTAATCTAGCGGGCCCTGCTCAGGTTAAACGAGGCACCGAATCGCTCCTAAATGGGGTTTTATTTTCGAACTTTTATTGGTACGGTTCGCGTTCGGTAAATACATGGATATTAAGTTATTTTCTACTGCAAAGTTATTAAAATGTTTTCGTATTCGGTTGAATTTATATAAGTTTTACTGAAATTTTAGATAGGGGTGGTTGTTGGTTTAACCACTTCAAATCATATTTTTCGATATTTTGTTGGTATATAGAACGTCACTCATTAACATGTTACTATAATCGAAACGTAAGGTAACTTTTTAAATAAAACACACTATTTTTTTATTCATCCAGATTTATTTTGTCTCCTTCTCGACAGTTTTTAAGCCAGATTTCTAATATGCCCTTCAAAACAACCAGCAAATTATCTTAAATGGCTTTTGTGAACTCAAAATGGCGTTCACGAAGTTTTCGATCGAAGGAACAGGACAAGTCACTCGGTGCTATATCGGGTAGATATGGTGCGTGTGGAATGATATTTGTTTGATTATTATTAGCGAAAAATAGACGATTGGTTATTACTTATGCGATGATGCGTTCTTAGTTTTTGCACACTGAGAATTGTTTTGTCATAAATCTGGAAGATTTTTTCGAATGAACTTACAAACCCATAACGCTTAAATAATATTATTTTTCAACTATTTGGCCAATTGCAAGAAACTCTTTGTGGACAATACCATAGTACTCGAAGAAAACGGTTAACATGACTTTGGTTTTTGACCAGCTATGACGTATGTTTTTCGGTATCGATTCAGAATGTCATCATCCAAAAAAACGCATCTCTTCTGCAATCCAATACAATGATGTTTGCATGTTTGAACCAAATGATAATTCAGTAATATCTACAACGTTTCTAAAGTCTATTAACCAAAGAAAGACAATCGACATAAACAATAACCAACGCGTGATCAGCACGTGATATTTTAGCAGAATCGCTGAGCGCCCCTGCTATTGGCGGGAATCGGTCGAGCCGATTTAAACCTTCAATGAAAACCCAGGTGATAGACAGGTTGCTTATCGACAGAAACACAGGGTTGAAGGCAGTATCTCATACGCTGTCCTGATTTTTTTTTCATTTATTGAATTGCATTCGATTTATTAATAATTGTTTTTTTCCCATAAAATGTTTGATAAGGACACAGCTGATGAAGTTGTCGATATTAACTATACCCCGCCCAAAGATAGTTGTTAGTGCGGTCCTGTAACGATCTCGTGCAGTATGCGTGAATATGTTTGGGTTTAGTTTCTTTCTTCAATAAATAGGCTATAATACTTAATCGGCAATTATTGAATACCAGATTCTGTATTTAGGCAATGATTTCTTTATTGGTTGACGTTAAAGGCAATGGCGGTTGGTCCAAACGGGACGTAGACACGCGCCCTACCTAAAAATTGAGTGAAAAAAATAATTTTAGATTTTATATTAAAATATTCTCTGTTCTGTCTATGATCGCTCTTCTAGTGACTTCTATAATCTAACATCCATAATGTCATTCGCGATAACAAAATAGGCCGTCGGTTGCCGAAGCGCACCGATTAAAAACACCTACTTTGGGCACAGACAAGTTTGTGCTGCTACTGTTTTCTTTACTATCGCGTGCGAAAAACAAATACAGCAATGTATCGCTTTGCTAGTAATCCGGAGATTAAACGCATTTAAAACGTGATATTTTGGGCGCTGCCCCATTCTCAATAGTCTTGTGTGTTTTCGCGCTTTTCGACTTTTCGGGTTGTTTCAAAGTGAATGTTTTGAACGATTATAATAGTGTAGATGAATTCAGTAGAATGTATGAATAGAAATAATGTCACATTAACATTTGAGGACCTAATTGTTATCAAAAATTACCAATTAAATCTAATAATTGAAAGGTGTTGTACTGCAGAAAAAGCTGTAAAGATGTTTTTTGCAAATCTGTCTGCATTTCCCCCTTTCTTTTCTCGATCATCCAAAAGGACAACTATTCTGGACAGTGGCGTGAAAAAGCATCTACCCCGTGCGACCTCTACCAGATGAAACTTTACATCTAAATGTTTGAATACTGTTTACATCTACAAAGGAGAATTGCAAACACGCCTTGAAGAAATTATGGACGCCGAGTCGGATAAAAATTCTATTAATCAAGCTCAGGAATTAATATATTGTTTGAATAATAATTTTAAATTTTGGTTTGTTTTTCTTCAATAAAATAATGCGACATTCTCTTTGATGAACTGCAAAGCAGGCAACTAGATTCACTTAAAGTTAAGAAAAATTTGGTAACTTTTTCAACAGCCATTCAAAATATTAAACACAATATAGAAATACAAATTAATCAAGAATTTGGTAACTTAACTGGTGAAGAATCTGCAACGATCATAGAGAATCGCAGAAAGAAACAGAAATTTACTGACAAGGAGGACTCCAATCCGAATGTCAGGATATGCAAAGAAATCTGTGATACCTTAACCAACCAGATTCATGAACGTTTTAGTTTCGAATACCTAACTGTTGCAGATTTATTTGAAACTGAAAAATTTGGTGAATATCGAGCCGTCTTTCCAAATGAAGACATTAAAATTGTGTGTAATCTGTTTGCAAACGTAAATTACTTAAAATTAAAAAATGAACTCTCGGTAATGTACATACGGGACGATTTTATGAAACACAGAGGGGCTGTGCCGTGTTACAAATGTTTATCGCAAAACATTTAACATCAACATTTAGTAAATCTGTAAAATTGCTGACTGTTTTGTGTACCGTCCTTATGATGACTATGGAAACCGAAAGATGTTTCTCTACCCTCAAATGAATCAAAACATTTCTAAGAAACACTATTGACCAGGAACGGCTGTGCGCGTTAGTAATGCTATCTATTGAAAAAAAATTATTAATGATCAAGTCATCGACCACTTTGCTGCTCAGGAATTTAGGAGGATGGACTTCAATAATAAACAAATTTAATGCTTATGGTCCTATGGTGAGGTCAGCAAAATTTTATTATCCAGGTACCAGGTATTTGAAAATTTAATGTCTGACAGTTACACTCTTATTTCTACACAGCAAAGTGTGTATGATACTAAGAAATGTAAAACTTTTAGTTGCGACGCATTTCCCTATCCCCATTCCAAAATTTGATTATACCTGCCCCACCTGTTACGTAGCCGGTAGTGGCAACAATGACGTTGCTAGACGCCATCTGACATATACATTGTAAAGTTTGGCATTGTTGACTCTATACGTACTCATAACAAGTGATCATACCGGCGCTATTTGTGTTGTTTAGTGACTTAAAAATTTATTCTCAGTTAAAAATGAAATTAACTCGTGAGAAGTTTCGTGCGATGATTTACTACGACTTTCGACGTAGTAAATCTCGTATTATCTCAACAACAGTGCATCGATCAACACACTTCGACTTTTGCCGATCAAGCACCATCGAAAACCACTGCGTATCACTGCATATCAAGATCGCCCTGTTTCATCAACAATAGTTGTCTTTACAAAAGATTTCACCATTTTATCTTACGTGCCTAAGAAACGCAAAGCTATTCTAATGTTATCTTCATTGTATCATACAGATACAATAATTCAAAATGAAAAATGTCTTCCCGAAGTTATCGATTTCTACAATTCAACAAAAGGTGGGGTAGATAGTTTGGACCAAAAAAAATGTGCCTGTTATAATGTGGGTCGTAGAAGTAGACGTTGACCCTTCACTTTATTTTATTCGATGGTCAATATAATGGGCGTTCATGCAAGTGTTATCTATAAGAGCGCAAATAATGAATTTACAGAACGTCCAGCATTTATTATCTCCATTGGAGGAGATCTCATACGGGACCGTTTAAAAAAAACAGGGTAACAATATAAAAAACTCCAACAGACCTTCGGACATTGATCAAACATCATATTGGCATAACTACGGAAGCTTCAGAGGGCATTATTTCCAAGGACAAAAAAAGGAGGCGTTGTTGCAGGTGTCACAATGATAACAAATACCCACAGAAATGTTCAGTGTGCCAGAAAGATATGTGTAAATCCCATAGTATCAATGCTATCAAATGCTTGAATTGCTGAGACTAAAAGCGCAGAAAAAACAGAAGGTACAAATACTTTTTACTTTTTAATTTATATTTATTTATTTTGTTTTCATTTATTGCAGATGGCCAAAAGGATCTCTTGAGGAAGTTATTTCATTTTTTTCTTTTTTTTAAATTCATAATATTTATTATGGACGTTATTAAAATATCACTTGTTAAAATGTCAAACATTTTATATAGTTCAATACTGGAAAGTAAAATATTGTAATTTTTGTATTTTTATAGTTTTTTAATAAAAATCTATATCTAAACAATTCGATAAAAATATAAAACACAAACACTTTTGAATATATTTTTTTTTGTAATTATGTAATATTCATGGGTCACTCATGACCCATCATACCTTAAGAAGCTAAAGAAGTCACCATACCAGTTGAGGGTTAAAATCCTAATATTTACAAAATATTTCACAAGAACTGCACCAAATGTGGAATCCAAAAATTTTATAATTACTGTTCTCTAATACAATAAATAAACAACATTTACAAGATAATACAAATGCTGTAAAAGCTTATTCTTATTTTGTTTGCTCGTGGGGAAACACTTACAAATCTTTTAAAGAATGACATAATATTTTATTGGTATTTTAAGGAAAATACTACTGCATATTGTAATATTTGCATATAAAACCAACAAGCTGACTTTCAAAGGTTTTATTTTTATTCCTGCGCAATATTTATATTCCATCCCAAAATATACAACTCAATAAAACTTTTGCTGTTCGACGGAAACATAAACCGTGCGAACCGATGAAGGGATATTGCGAACATTTTCTAACAGAAATGGAAAATAAACTAAACTGCTAAGCTGCTGATCCGAGCCATATCTGAAATAAATGATCGGATATGTTGAAAGAATTCTTGATACTACGTTGAGAGAAACTGCAGAAAAATTGAAAATTTTTACTAGAATAGGGATTGAAACGTGACTAGTACGATAAATTTTCTCTCATAAAGGGGTAATTGAACTTATGGCCTCGGCTGAACTGTACATTTGTACCGAAAATAAAATATACACAGAGGAAAATGGATAAACTTGTTGACTATGTGGAATACACGGAAAGAGTTCACCAATTGTTATTCCTAACATAGAAAAAAATATGGAGCGTTTGAGCGGTAATTAAATTTACATTCTGTCAAAAAAGTACCGGAAATTGATCATTTGAAAAGCCCGCTTAAAGGGATTGTTGAAATTATTTTTAACGCTAAGTTGACACTATTGTCCTCTATACTGACGCGGTGTTTGAACGTCATCTGCATTTAGTTTGTTTACAGTTCTCGATTTTGTTAGTTCGTCTCAACTGTGATTACAGTACGATTTTTACAATGGATAAAAACATCGAACAAAGAATATGTCTTAAATTTTACATTGCAAGTGGAATTTCGTATTCCGAGTCGCTGAAAATGTTACAGAAGGCTTACGGTGAATCAACTTTATCAAAAACACGTGCATATGAGTGGTATAGTGCATTCAAAAGCGGTCGAGATGTGGAGAAGATTTGCTTCGCTCTGGTCTACTATCAACGTCATCAACTAAAGTTAACATCACTAATGTGAAGGAAATGGTGACTGAAAATCGTCATTTAAGTTTGTGAGAGATAGCCGCTCATCTTTCTATGTCTCAGGAGTCAATTCGTACCATTTTAAACGATTGTTTGGGCATGAACTGCATTGCCGCTCGACTAGTGCCGAAAGACCTGAATTTTTTTCAGAAACTCAATCGCGTAAAGGTCGCTGAAGACACGCTAAAACGATTCAATTCCGACCCCACACTCATAGAACGCGTTGTAACTGGTGATGAGTCATGGGTATATGAGTTTGACATACAAACCAGTCAACAAACTTTGTAATGGCGCCTTCCAACTGAGCCAAAACCGAAAAAACCACGTCAAAGTCGATCAAAAGTTAAGATGATGTGGATAGTTGTGTTTGAATTTCTTGACAGAAGGTCAGACGGTAAATAAAGAATAGTATCTGAACGTTATGCGGCGTTTGAGAGAGGAAATTCGTCGAAATAGGATTGTGGAAAGAAAACTCTTGCATCTTGCATCACGTTCTTGCGTGATCTTGCATTACGAAAACGCACCATCTCACAAGACTATCATTGTGAATTTCTGCCCAAAAACTCAACAAACATCATTGAACAACCACCGTATTTACCTGATATTGTTCCGGCCGACTTCTTTCTCTTTCCAAAACTCAAATTACCATTTCGAGGCACCCGTTTTCAGTTGATACAACACATGAAAGATAATTCGCGGCGAGAACTGAAAATGCGTTTAAAAATGTTTTGACAATTGGATTATTCATTGGGATAAGTGTATTATGGCCCCCGGAAGGGGCCTACTTTGAAGGCGATACAATAAATTTGGATAAATAATAAACATTTTGTGTTTTATGGACCAATTCCCGGTACTTTTTTGACAGAATGTAAATAATAAAAAATAACCCTTGGTATCAGGATCTGGAGAATCGGGAGTCTATTTAAACATGCATATATCATAGTTATAGATAAATAAATAAATAAATACACACTTTATTTAGCATATACAGCTAATAGTAACAAAACAAAATCAATATACAAAAAAAACTAAAAGTAAGAAAACATTCTAGAAAATCTTAACAAAAGAAAATACAATCAAAAGGCAATAACCGACATTGTTCAAATGATAAAACACTCTATTGCTTCAAATACTAATTTAACAGTCTATTAAATACATGCACATTAGGAGCGCTCCCTATGTGGGCGGGCAAAGCATTGAAGAGACAAACACCTTCCCAAAGCAATGTCTTCTGGAGAGCAGTAGTTCTCACAATTGGTACATCATAATTGTTCTTAGAACGGACATTGTAAGAATGCATATTTACTCTTTGTACCAAAAAAGTATTCAAATAATCGGGCAACAAATTATGTTTTATTTTATATATCAATCGAATGTTAGCCCCTTCAATGGCCCGCGCAACTGAAAACCAATCCAATGACCGCA
The DNA here is from genome assembly GCA_031761425.1 of Cosmopolites sordidus. NCBI lineage: Eukaryota > Metazoa > Arthropoda > Insecta > Coleoptera > Curculionidae > Cosmopolites > Cosmopolites sordidus. The sequence continues at coordinate 1,492,289 of JARFXV010000619.1, forward strand.
ACATTACCTCTATCGGTGTATACCTATTACAGTTCAATAGTACACGCATAGCCTTGTTCTGCTGTATTTGAAGTCTACCAATACTCTCCTTATTACATGATATCAGCACAGACATACAATAGGTAATATGGGGTAAAACTATAGTATTATATACAAGCCTCTTGGACCATGGTGATAAGTGTGACGATATACGACTAAAGAACCCTATTTTTTTCCCAATCTTTCTACATAGATAACTGACATGATTACAAAATGTTAGCGGAGGATCCAACAGTACTCCTAAGTATTTAATTTCATTTACAATTTCAATATCACAATTATTTTTATTTATTTTTAATTCTAACTCATTAAGTCTTTTGCAGTTTGCTTTAGACCCTATCACCATGCACCTTGTTTTCAGTTCATTTAGTTTAAGTTTATTTTTGCATGGCCATCTAAATAGTATTGCCAGTTCACTATTCATGGTTTCAACCATCTCAGGCAAATTATACCCAGACACAGATACGAGAGTATCATCTGCAAAAAGACTAATAAAACATTTATCCAATATTGTAGAATATCGTTAATATATATCAAAAACAGCAACGGGCCCAAAACACTACCCTGAGGAACTCCCCACGCACTTTCCCTCTTTGCCGACACTTTTCCCTCAACCCTCGTCCTATGATATCTGTCTGGTAAGTAACTCTTGATCCATTTTAAGGCTTTCGATCTTACACCATAACTTAATAATTTTTTTACACAGTATATCCCGGTCAATAGTTTCGAATGCTCGCTTTAAATCTATAAATACACTAAGCACAGTTTTTTCGACCTTCATATCGCTCCTCCATGTTGCGCAGACATACTGAATAGCCGTCTCACAAGAATGTTTTGTCCTAAACCCTGATTGAGCAGAAAATAACAATTTATTGGTTTCAAAATAAGTTTTCAACTCTGTACATACTATAGTCTCAATGATTTTATCAACAACAGATAATAAATTAATTGGTCTAAAGTCACTTGGTATACTACTTGGCTTTGGTATTTTTGGAATTGGTACAATAATGCTGGTTTTTAAGTCCTTAGGAAATGTATTCGTTTCAAAACTTGTATTAATTAAATACAATAAAGGATAACCGATGACACAATTTTTTTTTTCATTAACGTTATCGTAATTTCATTGTCACTTGTACTTCGGCTTTTTAAACTAAACACAACTTTTCTTAATTTGTTTAGAGTAACATGTTTAAACTCAGAAAAATCGTGAGCCTTGCATACTTTGACATCACTGCTCCAGTCCTGCTCTTCGGTACTCTGTTGTACTTCATTCAAACTATCGAAGTAAAAGTTATTGAAGTTCTCCTCCGTAGGTCCGTAGTGAGTATCAAAGTCGATTCGCGAGAAATCGGCACGCCCCTTACCATTGCCCAGCAAATCATTTATTGTTCTCCACATCTTCCTCCCGTCCCCCCTACAAGCATCGATATTATTATTAAGGTACTTTTTCCTCTCAAGTCGCATCATGGACAGTGCAATATTTCTTTTCTGCTTATAAATTCTCCAATCATGTTCATTCTTTGTGAAAGAAAACTTTCTATACGCTCTGACCCTCTCAACTTGAGCATTTCTTAGCTCTTTGCTCATCCAAGGGAACTTTCTAGGTTGTACTAATTTTAGGGGTGCAGCCGTATCAATAGCATCACGTAGAGTTTGCATAAAATCAACATATAATTTACTAACGTCAATGGAATTGTAGTTCCAATCATTCCCCATTAACTTAGTAATCAGCCTCGAGACTGCTTGCTCATTCAGATTCCGGCATACGCATGTTGAGGTGTTTCACATACAATACCCTGAAGTTTAAACTCGGTACCAATAATCTCATGATCGCTTATCATCGGAAAATCTCTACCAAGCTCCACAGCTCCAAAATCATTGGTAATTATGTGATCAATCAGTGTTTGTGAGATACCACTATTGTCGGTTTCCCTAGTAACAATCTGTGTGAAACCTGCTCCACTGATAATGTCTTTCAACCTTCTAGACTCACTGCTGTTCTTCAATAAATCGATGTTTATATCACCCAGAAGAAAGGTTTTATTTCTTTGAAATTCATTGTCATTTAGATTGGTAGCTATCGAAACACAACACTGGTGAGATGGTGTGTTTATCTGGTGAAACTAAATTTCTTTTTCAATTTTTGTCATCTTTTTCCCTGCTGGGATATTTTCATAGGGGGCATAATTTTTGATTCAGACTTCCGTATGTTAAGGATCTTTTCCGAATCTGTTTCAATTATCACCAAATTAACTTCAGCGGAGATATGCCTGATCATTTTTGATCATTTGTTAACACGCTTAAAGAGACAAGATCTTTTAAGATCGAAATCTTTGTGTATTGTGCATTTTTCAATTAACACATTGTGCTATTGGAAAATTAATATTAATTACACTTAAAATAGTAAGCTATCAAGCTAATGCTTGCCCGTTTTTACAAGATTCGAGTAACTCATTATATACGACGCTCAGTTGAAAGCAACACCTTTCACGAAGTGATTTTTTCAATTGAGGGAAGAGGAAAAGTCACAAGTTGCTATGTCTGGTGGATTGGTATTTATTTGATTTTTAGCTAAAAATTGACGAATTACACAGGTCTACAAAAGAAAAAAGATGGGGCTGTCGAGACTTTAACGTAATTTTAAAGGATACTGTTTAACAACACTCTCAGTAACAATAAATTATCAAAAGTACGTACAGTTTTTAATATACTCACATTAATAATATTTTCTTCTTAATAGCCATTTAACTTGTTTATTTTTGTTGTTTGTTCAATTAAAAAAAGTTAGTAAATAAAACCTGGGGGATGCCATCGCCAAAACGATCGTGTCTAAACGACCCGAACACTTTAGTATACCGTATACCGTATACACAAGAACACCGTGAAAAAGTTTCGAAAACCTGTATCTGAATTTGTGTAAAAAGTGTATTCAAAGACGTTGATAAAGCATGGATTCCAAACAATTTTTGAAAATTGTGTAGTGAACATTTAAGGCAATAGACGACTAATAAAAGAAGTTAATTCAAGTTTGGTGCACTTATGATTTGAAGGCAAACAAATAAAATCAAGGTACATAGTATTAGTCGGTAAAAAATTACCTATCCCGATCTGGTATCTACTAGAAGACCTATTTCTCATTCAGAAGACGTCCCTCATCCAACTTTTCGTATTCTGTCTGATCTTTCAGATACAGAATGTAGTACATCTGAAGATAGGCAAGCTTGTACTAGTGAACAGTGATAATTTTGAAGCTTGGTCGTCAATACTCCTATTTTTTAATCAAGACGCTTTAAGGGACCTTATCAGGACCTTCTTAAAGAAAGAATAGAACTGTTGACATCCAGACTAAAAGAGATGAATCTACTTTCTCCAGGTACAAAAATTATATGTTATCGTACTCAAGAAAAAGAACTGCTTACATTTAGTTTGCTCAGAAGATGATGAAATGGGTTTATTGAACTACCAGCCAAATGAGTGACTCTTTATCGGTGGAACTACCAGCCATATGAAGACTCTTTATCGGTGCGCCGTTCCTTTTCCTTCGTTAGAGTGGTACTGAACAGAGTGCAGTTGTGTCTTTAAGTACGTTAGAATGAGACAGGTATCAATTTTTTTCCAAACTAATTAAATGCATGTGATTCCATGATAATTCCATTTTCCTCCGATATCTCTTGGGTCCATTGCTCTACCATCTTTCGTCGCAGTTTTCGTGGGCGAAACCATTTTGATTTTTTTTCCTTTATTTGGATTTTTCACCACTATTTTTGTTTTTAGTTTTTACCCAATGATTCTTTCTTTACATAAGAACAGCTATTTTTGATATTTTTGAGTTTTAGATAGTGACGAAAAACCCAAAAAAAAAATACATGAACACGCCACAATCATTCAGGCATTACTTAGATTACAGGTATAGGCCTGAGATATGTTTTTTATTTAGATATTTAGAAAGTAAATATATTAAACTACAACATTCTGAAAACAGTTTAACTTTTCTTTACAAATGTAAAGATTGTGACATAATACCAAAAGTTTTACGTTTACATATACCTTATAACACAAACAGACGCATATATATTTTACATAGGGCTAGTTTAGCACTTTTAAGAGATTACATCCAACATCACATATACACGAAACAACAATTAAAGACTGACATTGATAATACATTACAACAAATATACGAAAAAGTAACTGAAGTAGATTTTAATCACATTTATAATAGCGTCTATTCCAATTATATATATCACATCAATATCCAAAAAAATACTCAACTCAAAAAAATTTAATTATTTAAAAACATGGAACAAATACAAAACACATTAATACACATACAAATAAAAATTTCATTAATAAAACTGTAGTTAACCTTTCAAATAAAATATTATCTGATTCTGAAAAGTATGTACTTTCTAAAGGACTAAATTTTAGTGTTACATCGAAAGATATTCCTAAATTAGACCTTATTTCGGCAGTAAAGTCTGTTGCTCAAAGATTATCTTTGGAAAGTGCAAATGAATACAGAATTAGGTTAAAACTTATCTTAGAAAAACAATTTAAAATCAAATCAAATTTATACCATGAGGAAAGGTTAGCTATAGATAAATTAAAAAAAGACACATCTCTTAAAATATTGCCATCAGACAAAGGTAACGCCACAGTCCTTCTGGACACTACAGAATATAATAACAAAATTAAAACTTTAATTGATGAGGGAAATTACACTAAAGTACCTACAGATCCAACATTAAAAAAAATAGAGAGATACATTTACAATACATTATATAAACATAAACGTAAATTTACAGATCTAGAAAGATCACAACTTACACCACATTATAGTAAACCATCTCATTTCTATGGTCTACCAAAAATACACAAAACTAATATACCACTTCGCCCTATAGTTAGTAGTATAGATTCCCCCTGTTATAAACCAGCAAAATTTTGTATTAAACATTTTAAATCCACTTTCGGGTAGAACAAATTCATATATTAAAAATGCTTCAGATTTTTTAGATAAAATTTCGAACATTAAAATTACAAACAAAAATTTAATGGTTAGTTTTGACGTGGTAAGTTTATTTACTAATGTACCAGTTGATAAATCACTTTTAATAGTTAGAAAGAGATTATAACATGACACAACATTAAAAGACCGCACTAAACTAAACATAAATACAATTTGGGAATTATTATCTCTGTCATTAAAAACCAAATATTTTCAATTAGAAAATGATTATTATCAACAAAATTTCGGATTGGCAATGGATTCTTCTCTTTCTCCTTTGATGAGTAATATCTTTATGGACGAACTCGGGAATGACATATTAAATAAATCTCTTAAATAGCCATTAATATGGCTTAGATATGTTAATGATATTTTTGCTATATGGCAACATAACATTGACGATCTAAATATTTTTTTACAAGATATAAATTCTCGAAAGTCTGCAATTAAGTTTATTTTAGACACGGAGGACGAGAATAAATTGCCATTCCTCGACACTTTAATATTAAAACAAAACAACACATTAAAAACTACAGTTTACAGAAAACCGACAAACACAGATAAGTATCTTCATTTCTTTTCAAATCACTCAAAATCGGTCAAAATAGGAGTAATTAAAAGTTTATATGACAGAGCAAAACTTGTTTGTACCGACAATGATACACTACAAAAAGAAACAAATCACATGAAAGACATTTTAATAAAAAACAATTACCCAAAAAATTTTATAGATAAATCGTTAAAAAATTTTGATACTCGACAAAACAGACAAGTTATTAATAACAATAATAATAACTCTCAAACAATTAATCTCACAATTCCTTATACCCGCGGTATTTCTCACACAATTAAAAGAGTAGGAAATAAATACCACATAAGAACGACATTTAAAACAAAAAATACTTTTAGATCTCTATAAACAAACACTAAACCAAACAATATACAGCAAAATACCAAAAATGTGGTTTATAAAATTTTCTGCGAATGTGGCAAATTCTATATAGGTGAGACATCTAGACCGTTAGATGTTAGAATAAGAGCATAAAAACGTTCTTAGAAAGTGCGATTTTAATAAATCTAGAATTTGTCAACACGCATGGGAATCGGGTCTTAAAATAAATTGGAATAATTCCAAAACGGTATTAAAAGAATCGGTAACAAAATACAGAAGATTAAAAAAAACCGCTATAATTAATTTAAATAAAAATAACTGTATTGCTATGCCTTCGGTAGATTTAAATTCTGGTTCCGATTGGGATCCCAAAAAATAGTTTCCGATTCTAAAGAATACAATTAAACATATTTAAATATTTGAATATACAATCAGTACAATAAACAATCACACAGTAAACATTACCTATATATATTTTTTAGTAATATGTCACTGTCATGAAAATCTAGTGTTGTCAATGTAAGTATCGTTGACATACACAAAAAAATATATTTACTTTTACTCGTTACTTTATCTATTACAAATTAATATAATTTATTTTTTAGTTCAGTTTTGAAAACGGGGGGAGAGGACCCTCCGAAACGCTAAGGTTAAAAGTTGTAAATTTTTTTATAACATTTCTATATCTTTAAAATTTTGTTCGTTAGGCAAATTTATTACAAAAAAGAATCACTGAGAACTTTGTCTCCATTTGGGTTTTTGTTTTTTTACCCAGTGATTCTTTCTTTGCGTAAGAAGAGGTATTTTTGATATTTTTTGAGTTTTAGATAGTGGCGAAAGACCAAAAAAAAAATTATATGAACACGCCATAATCATTCAGACATTACTTAAACTATTTTAATGGCAGATTACTACCAGGTTTTCGTTGTACGCATTGTGGAAGTGAAAGATCACTTTTCCCGTTGAGCTCTATGGTGAAGGGTCACCACGGTGTAATAATTTTGTTTAATGTATTTTCACGTATCTGCACCTCGAGGTCCCAGCCATAAAACCGAGCTTTGTGTTGGTTTGATTAGCGATTTTATATAGGGGGATTAGCGATTTTATATATTTTGTATAGGGGGATAACCCTTTTGGGACGATTTGATTTATCCAACTCACCGGAGTGTCACTATACTTCATCATGGTGCACATTACACCCAGGCAGTGTTGAAACCCTTTTAATCGTAATTTTCTTATTTGCTTTTCTTTTTCTTTTTTTGTTTAGTGGTTTGATAGCTCAGGTTAAAAATATATGCGTTCTTCTTCTTCTTGCTGGTCACTAAACATTTAAAACTAAGACTCCACTTGTGTGGTTCTCGATTAATGTGCACCGTCTTCTCTTAGCTACGAGGCTACAAGCCACAAAATTGTTTTCTTTTTTTTTAATTTCTTATTTATCCAGTTGTCCGTTTTTGATTTTTTTTATTTCGGGTCCTTAGACGGAGTCGAGTTTAATGGTAGGGTGGTATGGGACATACCAACTGCTTTCCTACCATTCTTATGGGAAGTCTGAGTCCGATATCCACGTTTTTCTCATTTTTTTTTAATATTTCTCTCCCTTGTTATTATATACAACCTTATGTCGTTATCTTTGCCTTTGTCTTAGAGAACGAAAAGGCCGATCTTTCTGTTGTGAAATACATTATGTGAGGTTTTTATTATTTTACTTTTACTTTTTTTAGTTTCTATTTTGCGGGCGGCGTTGGCGACGTAGTTGAATATCAATATTATTATTCATATATTATTTTTTATATGGTTTGTATTTGTAGCTTCCATGACACCATAGCTAGTGGACTTATGATAAATTTCGCCGCTATTGCGGTGAGCGGGGTGAACAAGATCGAACTCTTGAAACATCGTGGGGTCTGGCCTATTCCGTGGCAAGGCCAGTAGCGTTCATAACCCACCCTTACTCTCCGGTTGATCTGGGCTAGGGGGGTGCGGTGTGTCGCAGCTGTTAAATCGTTTGGAAACACTCTTTATGAACAAAACCACTATAATAGAAGAAAAAAGTTAACAGGACTTTAATATTCGATAGTCTTTCACATGGTTTTAACATGGAAAAATATGTGATGCTTGAAACAACAGTTGGATTATTCTAGCTACTTTCTCACATGACGGGATGATATAAAGAAATTGTGCTTTCAGAAAAATATCGGCGATAAACGAAAAAGAGGACTATCGTTGAACAGATAGGTTGATCGACTTAAGACCATTAAAAATGCATCAGTTTCTTCAGAAAGAAAAGCCTCTTCATCTTTTACATTTTCAATTTTCGTAAAAATAATTATTTCACCTCTAGGTAAAGAAACTCGCGATATAAATTAAAAATAAAGGCTACATAATCTGCTCCTTGATCAATTAGCAGTGAATTCACCTGTTTGAAGCTCGTTTCGAAAAGTTTAAATAGAATTTTACGCCCCTTATATTAAATTTATTCTTGAGTATTCATTGAAAAAAAAAACCTTTCAGACCTTTTTTTCTATAAAAGAAGATAACGAGTGAGAAAAGTTCTCCAATTTGTTTTTGTAAAATAAAAGAGGAAGTGTCTTTTTAGGGAATCTTAAATTTTAATTGTTGTTGTTGAGATGTTGAAGGAAAATTAAACAACAACATGAAATATAAGAGTGTTCGGTTGGTTAATGTATTAAACTTTTAATAAGTTTTTCATATAGAATATTTTTGTTATGTTGACAATAATTTTGAATCGAATTGATTGAAGAAAAAAATCACAGTCACTTGAAATTTGGAGAAACAATAATATACTGATATGCTCCAAATGTAAGGTAATTTTTTAAATCGAATAAAACAATTTTTTACTTTGTTTTCTATCACTTTTATTTTTTAACATTATGTGACTATAGTTTCGTAAAACAATGTTACATGATCAAACACCACTTTAAAATTTTAACATTTTTAAACCCTATCACACTATCACAAAGTATCGGATAAATCAAGCAATAATATATTAAGGTTATTTTTGTTTAAAAAAGTTGGTATGAGTGTTCTTGGCACCTGACAGAAGTTTCATGTCATTTCGATTGTTAAGCAATAAATTTGATTATATTTAGCAATTATGGCACAGTTTTGTGGGGGATTTTTTAAATTGGGCTAATTTATCAAGCAAAGAATCAAGTTCATCTAGTTTTGTCAAAAAATAAAATTGCTTAAATTCTCGGAAATTAATTAAAAATCTTACGGCGATGAGTGTATTTAAAAATATACTATTTCTTTGAATTATAAATACAGTTTAGTACTTATAACAAATATAAACGTAACATACAGTAAAAAACATGCAGTAAAAAAATTAAAATGACACCATTGGAGCCGTGGAAGAAAAAAGAAGAAGACATTATATATTTAAGAGCTCAGGAAGCATAGAAACAGTGATATACCCAGTGAGGGTAAATTTTAGTAATATTTTTTGGTAACAAATGAAATCCCCTTTAAATAATTCAACATAAAAAATTTAAAGTTCCTAAGTTTAAATAAATGACTTTGTTACATGGGTTACATGATTAAACGAATACTCTCTATTTGTCTGATTTATGAAGATTGTGTCAACAATGGATCTACATATATATATATATATATATATATATATATATATATATATATATATATATATATATATATATATATATATATATATAACACGGGTGTAACTAGGGGGGGGGGGGGGGCTGGCCGAAATAAGCCAAATATTACCTAACATTATACCGAAAAACTACGAGGAGTGAAGAGAGTTAAATTATTACATTTGGATTGCATATATATCCGAACTAGTGGACGTTGCGCACAGTAACGCCATCTCTTGTCGAGTACTCGAACTATTTTGTATCGTATGGGAACTTCGCGTTGTTTCTCGATTATTCGCCACGCTCCTCGGTCAGAATGAGCGGAGCTTTGTGGAAGTTTGTGGTAGTTTCTGGACGGCTACTACTGGGCTGCTATATAAGCGGCGCGTGACCGCGCTTACGGCAGTATTGTTCCATGCGAACTCGAAGCGAATATAAGTGAAAAGTGGTAAACGAATAGTGAAGAGAATTAAGTGTACCGTGTGAGTGAGTAATTTTAGTGCAGTGTTATTCGGTGACCTTGTTAAGGATAGATACGTGAATCATTATTACTGTCGAAAAATGGAGGGGAAAAAAAGGAAGGGTGATAAACTTAAAGGTATGGACTACTGGAAAAAGTGGTGTAATCAAGGGGTTTCTAATAAAGAAACAAATTTGGATTTAGCTATCAAAGCTTCAGCTACCTTGCATGCTGATAAGAAAACTGTGATGACAAGCGGGCCCTCGACCTCGACCTCAATCACAATACCGAATGTCGAAATCGATGCCATGTCGCTGGTGCCCTGTTCGATACCTTCAACTCCCGAATCTACATCTAGTCTGCAACAGGCCAGCTTGCCTGTTACCTCATCTTTTACAACTGTAGCTAAGTTGGATGTAGGTTTTTACGCGAATCAAGAAAATATCTTGGATGAATATTTTAAAGTCCAAATTTTAAAAACGCCATGGAACCCACCCAGAGATTATAAGTTTTCTATTTCCACAAAACGAAACTTGAGTTTTCAATTGAAATAGTTGGAGAGATTTCCCTGGTTGTCATATTCGGCATATAAAAGTGGAGCATACTGCAGATTTTGTGTGGTAATGGGACGTTCGCTTGAGGAAGGTAAAGGCGGTCATCAAAGGATCGGCCAGTTGGTAACCGAACCTTTTTGTAAGTGGAAAAATGTCCTAGAAATATTTGAAGCTCATGCGAAATCGGGATACCACAAGCAAAATTCAGAACTGGCAGATAACTTTCTAAAAGTAATGTCTTTGCAGGCTTTTTCGGTCACTGAACTTTCAGAAGACAGCTGTCTTCTGAAAGAAACAGACAACAAGAGGAGAATCGAAAGAAACTAATCCCTATCGTAAAAGCAATAATTTTTTGTGGTAAACAAGGCATCTCCTTGAGAGGTAAAATCGATTCGGGGCGCATACAAATTACACCAGAATCATCAGAACCTGAACAACCACTACAGAATGATGGTAATTTTAGAGCCCTGTTGCGGTTTGCGGCTGAGTCTGGAGATAAAGATCTGGCTGAGCATTTGAATACTTCACAGAAGAATGCCCTGTACACAAGCCCTCAGATCCAAAACGAAATAATTGACATTTGTGGTGAATTAATTCAACATAAAATAATTGAAGAAGTAAAGAAAGCCAAACTATTTGCGATTCTGGCTGACGAAACCACCGACATCGGACGTGTAGAACAAGTCTCGTTATGTCTTTGATGTGATGATTTTACAGATAATAAACACGATATACTTAAAGAGATGTTCCTTGAGTACATTCCAACGGTCGATGTTTCAGGATCCGGTCTTGCAAATCTTATTATTACAGCTCTGAAAAAACATGGACTTGAATGTTCTCATGTGGTTGGTCAAGGTTACGATGGGGCTGCAACTATGACTGGGTATTTGCACAGTGCCAAAGCTTATGTTCGCCAAGAATGTCCTCTTGCTCTTTATGTACACTGTAGTGCACACTCTCTCAACCTTGCTATTGCTGATTCATGTGCATTAGCAAATGTCCGAAATTGCATTGGGATTGTGCAGTCTGTTGGTTCCTACTTTCGACATTCTACTCAACGCACTGCTTTGTTGAAAGAAAAAATTCAAGGGCTACTACCCGTCAGTAACAAAAAAAGCTTGCTCTCAATATGGGAAATTCGGTGGGTCCACAAACATGAAGCTATTATAAGATTCAGGGAAATTTATTCAGCGATTGTGAATGCTCTCGAAGAACTCCAATTTAATCACAATAAGGAAACATCGCAACAAGCCGCCCAATTGCTAAGTACGCTTCGATCTTCGGATTTTGTGATGTGTTTAGTGATTCTTCAAAAAGTTATGAGCTGTACATTGTCGCTATCAAAACAATTACAGACAATTGACATCGATCTTATCACGGCATTCAAATATGTAGATGATGTTATTAATGTCTTACAACTCCTGAGAAACAACACTGACGTCGAATATCTTCATCTCTATGAAGACGCAAAAGTTTTACTGGAAGAAAATGGTGGTATACTGCGAATGCCAAGCCGCGTCGTCGGAAGACAATTAAATAGACCGAACATTCCTGCATTGGATGTATGCACGTATTACAAAATTAATTTGTTCATTCCATTTTTTGATCATACAATTCAACAATTGGTTGAAAGGTTTACCAAACATCGTAAAGTAGTATCAGCATTATCTGGTGTGCTATTTTCAAATTTTACTGCCAGTTCTGAAATTGAAGAAGCAATTTCCATGTACTCATTACTGCTTCCCGAAAGCAACATATCAGTGGTTAAAGCAGAACTTGAAGTATGAAAAACAGTGATGACAAGTATCTCGCCTACCCCGAAATCTAGTTTGGAATGCCTAGATATGTGCGATAAAAACCTTTATCCTAATATTTACACATTACTACAAATCTTGGCTACCATTCCTGTATCCACTGCTACCCCAGAAAAACCTTTCTCGAGCCTAAGGGGACTGAAAAACTATTTACGAAACACTACAAGTAAAAACAGACTTAATGGTTAGGCTGTCATGAACATTCACTACGGAATAGAAATTCATGCAAATGAAGTAGTGGATATATTTAAAAGAAAAAGCCGAAGATTTCTTCTTTAATGGTTTTAGATTTAGCGCAGAGGAACGAAATTAATTTAACCATTTCATTTAAAGTTAAGAACTTTATAAATATGTCGTAATTTTTCCGATGAATATACGAATATTAAATTTCATGTAAGTATATTTTTGTTGCATTATTTACTTCAAACTACCCCCCCCCCCCCCCCCAAAAAACTAAATCCTGGCTACGCCCGTGATATATAAGCCCGGGAAATGCAACTGCGCGCCTAGTATGGCTGGCAGGTATTTGGCAGGTTCAACATGGTGTTTAAGAACAAACGCAAACTTTGAAGAGAAAAGTTTTTGATCAATGCATACTGCCTGTTCTGGCAAATAGAAGTGAAACATGGACACTCACATCACATTCAATTCAAAGACTTCGGGTAATACAGACGGGAATGGAAAGGTGTATGTTTGGCATTACGAGGCGGAACAGAAAGACCTGCACATGGATCAGAGAATAGACGAAAGTATGTAACATTATAGCAAAGGTTATTCAAAAGGTATTGAAATGGAGGTGGGCAGGCCATAAAGCGAGGCGATGTGACGACAGATGGACGAAAGCACTGGATCGATACCGCTTGATCAAGCGTCCACGAAGAAGACCTAAAACATAATGGATCGATGAGATCATCAAGTATATTGGATATGAATGGCAGAGGAAAGCTTAGGATCATCATCATCAGCTCGTGTCGATCCACTGCAGGATGAAGGCCTCTTCAGCATGCTTCCAATTTTCAAGGTCCTGGGCTTTTCTCTGCCACTCGGGTCCAATATACTTAACGATGTCATCAATCCATCGTGCTTTCGGTCTTCTTCGCGGACGTTTGTTTGTCGTTGATCAAGCAGTATCCACTCCAGGATTGCCTTGGTCCATCTGTCGTCCCATCGCCTCGCTATATGGCCTGCCCATCTCAATTTCAATTGATTTGCTCTTCCAATGATGTCACAGACTTTGGCTTCTTTCCTGATCCATGCGCAGGACTTTCTATCTCGTCGTGTAATGCCAAGCATACACACATCTTTCCATTCCCCTCTGTGCTACTCGAAGTTTTTGAATTAATTGCGATGTGAGTGTCCAGGTTTCACTTCCGTATATCATAACGGGTAGAACGCACTGATCGAAGACTTTTCTTTTCAGGAAAAGTGGGAGTCTCCTCTTAAACACTATGTTGAGCCTGCCAAATACCTGCCAGCCACATTTAACACGCCGTTCCACTCCCCTCCATTAAAATCCTCTACCCAAGATATATAAAGCTTTCCACAATTTCCAAATTCCTTTCTAAAACCGAAATTCCTCTGTCCTGAGTAAAGTTATTGAACATAACCTGACTCCAAGCCAAATGGTTCGCCGGCCCCTTACAGTTCTTGTGTGTATCTTTGCAGCTTCTCTGGGTCTTGTGAAAGGAGTACGATTTCATCTGCTAATCTAAGATGGTTTAAGTTTGCACCATTGTTCTTTACACCATCCCAATCCAGTTTACGGAATGCTTCTTCAAGGCCAGCCGAGAAAAGAATAGGCGATATTGCGTCACCCTGCCGTACACCTCGTTCTACATTACTTCCCACTTTAAGATCATCAAGGTGAATTGTAGCAGTTGCTCCATCATATATCGATCCTAATAGGTTTACATATGCTTTATCTACCCCTTGGCTATTGATTTAGTCAAATGCTTCAAATGCAAAAGAAGAACGATATCATCTGCAAATCTAAGATGGTCCAATTTTCCACCAATCATCCTTACACTATCCTGTTCCCAATCCAGACTCTGGAATACTTATTCAAGACAGGCTGAGAAAAGAATAGGCGATATCGCGTCACCCTGCCGTACACCTCGCTCTACGTTAATTCCAACTCAGGTGTATTATCGCTTTGGCTCCATCATATAGCGATCCTAATAGGTTTATTGTTCACCTTTTGGCTTTGTTGGTCCCCTGGCTAAGCAATGTATCCATTATGGCTTGCTTTGAGGTTGAGTCAAATGATTTTTTGTGCCTTTCTATGACCTGCTGTACGACGTAGATGTGATTCATTATGCTGAAATCACTTCGGAATCCTGCTTGTTCTCTTGGTTGTGCGTTATTCAGTTTTCTCAATATTCTTTTATATATTATCTTATTAAAAACTTTGCACTTTACTGATAAGAGTTTTATTGGGCGATAGATCTTTAAATTTTCCTGTGCTCCTTTTTTATGTAAAAGGATCCCTTCTGCATATTTCCATAAGTCATGTACTGTACTATTTTTTTAGGCATTTTAAGTATAATTTTGCCCGTGTTTTATATAAAGTCCGACCACCAGCATTTTGACAGTTGTACTGTTCTTTCTTGGAACCTTGCGGTTTTCCATCAATTCTATAGCATTTGTCACTCCCTCGACTAGGATATCTGGTATTTGTTCTTCCGTGGGTATTACTGTCTTTGATTGGTTCTGATCTTCATATAACTGTGAATAAAGTTTTCTGACAACCTTTAATATATATATATATATATATATATATATATATATATATATATATATATATATATATATATATATATATATATATATAAAAAGGCGTGGCCGTTAACAATTCTTAATATTTAAAAAAAAAGGTTAATTTCGGAAAAAGGTAAAAACAGATTTTCCCATCCCTCTGGCAATTTGCGGATGCCCACTGAGAAAAACCGTATATCTTTTGATGTCATCAAGCCATTTTTTGGCATCCCCGTAATAAACTCGAAGAGATTTACCACTAAACACCAAAACACTTTTTTAAACTCCTCGACGCACGTTTCGTTAACCATGTTAGCATCATCATTAGATTAAATCATCTCCTGATGATGCTAACATGGTTAGCGAAACGTGCGTCGAGCAGCTTAAAAAAGTGTTTTGGTGTTTAGTGGTAAATCTCTTCAAGTTTAGTGCATTACACCAAAGGTTCCAATAGAAGAATTGATCCCCGTAATAGTTGAAGCGTTCACGGAAAGTGCCTGAGACATTAATTAAAACAAGTGGCCAAGAGGCCAAGTTACCATACTTGGCCCCTTCCGAACAGCGGGTGGAGCAACAATTTCCAGCCATGTGCGGGAATGGTGTCTCTGACCGCTTTCGTAGTATGTGATGGGGCATTGGCGTGCTGCAAAATCACTCTTCCGTGTTTGTAGTCGTGTAGTTTTTGGTCGCTTTTCGATCAATGCATGGTTTAAATTGATAATTTGTTGACTGTAGTGAATGGTATTATCTGTTTCATCTGGTTTTAAAAGCTTATGGTACACGATACTCTTTTGATCCCACCAAATGCACAGCATTGTCTTCTTTCCAAAGCGATTCGGTCTTGTGGTCGATTTGGTGGTTGTCCTGGGTCAACCCATGATTTCCTGTATTTCGGATTCTCGAACTTTATCACTTCTTCGTCTCCAGTCACGACCCGGTGCAAAAAAAGTATTTTTTCCATGTCGAGGAATCAAAACTTCGCACACCCGTTTTTCGCTTTTCCATCTGTATGTCGTTCAGCTGACGTTGTGCCCTTTTTCCTGCCTTCTGGATCTTTTACATGGCATGCGGATGATAACAAATGTTTCGGCCACCAACATTTAGCCTCTCTGCTATTTTTTGTTGAGTTTGCATATCGTCTTCTTCCAACAATGCTTGCAATTCAGCATTATGATTTTTTTTGGGTTGACTTTTACGTTCTTTGTCTTTCGAATCGAAAGATGGCAAAAAAAATCGAAACACCACTTTTAAATCGTTCAAACCACCGCCCACAAGCGTCTTGCATTGGGACATTGTTATCGTATGTTTCCACAAGTATATGACGGCTTTCACTCGCGTTTTTCTTTTTATTGAACAAGAAAAGCAGTACTTTTACAGCAATTGTTTTTTATTTGGCTCGAAACTGTTTACATGTTCACAAGACGAAAAACTATGACGCTAACCCGAAATCGTTTAGAAATCAATGGAGTTTTAACCAAAATTTTTCTTTTCATAAAATTCAATGAAAAATCCTGGCTACAGTCACGGCAGCCGTTTGCCCAAGGCACCAGGAAGAAGGTCCCGGACGAGTTGATGCGGCACGTCAAGGGGGCGTCACACACTTCGTTAAATTATTTTATGTACTGATAGACCCTGAAACTGGGAAAGGATCTATCTTAGATAAAAAAACTCTTGAATTATTTTACACTTTTAATGAACATAAGTAAAATCCAAAAAAAAACAGCACATAGTACATAAGAAGGTTAAAGAATAAAACAGCAAGAAACACAAGAAGGTTAGTGGTGTTGTTCACTAATACCTTATTGTTGTAGACATCAAAAAAAGAAAAAAATCCTAATAAGTTTCCCTAAAATAAATCTGATCGAACTGTTGATTGTCTATTTCCTGATGGTAATTAAAGAAGTAGGAATTGATGAAAAATCATGAAACAATAACTCAATAAAAAAATTTAATACAAATTATTATCTGGCCTTATTTTCTTTATCACCCGTCTGTTTACCCAGCCACTAGGCTATACAAGTACCGATAAGTTGCCTACTCGTAATTCTGTGTCCCTATGCGGGGGTCCCCAAAAGGTTTGGAATCAGTATTAAACGGATACTGCACAAAGCGACCCCAAAAAGTCTGGTTTTGGTAATAGCTGGGGTCCGAAATAATTAGTTCCAGAATGGCCTGGTCTCTAATTGACCGGGTTTTCTAATTACCGGGTCATAAAATGGCTGGTTTCTATAACCGCCGGGCCATAAAAATCCTCTCTGACGGAAGGGTAAGGCGTGGAGATGTCTGTTCAGCTCGAGATTTTGAAATCCTGAATAATACAGGTGCGCTTTCAAATAAAACTCGCGCAATATGATCTTACCTGTAGCGATTGATAATTTGCAAAGTCTACAGCCTTTTAATAGGTACTGTCATAGCAACAAAATGATGTAAGAGATTAGATTGTGAGACGACCTCTGTTTCCAGCTCAATCTCTTAAAAAATTATTCATTATTAATCTCTAATCTCTCTCTCTTTCTATATATATATATATATATATATATATATATATATATATATATATATATATATATATATATATATATATATACTCCATTGATTTCTAAACGATTTCGGGTTAGCGTCATATTTTTTCGTCTTGTGAAGATGTAAACAGTTTCGAGCCAAATAAAAAACATTTGCTGTAAAAGTACTGGTTTTCTTGTCCAATAAAAAGAAAAACGCGAGTGAAAGCCGTCATATACTTGTGGAAACATACGGTAACAATGTCCCAATGCAAGACGCTTGTGGGCGGTGGTTTGAACGATTTAAAAGTGGTGTTTCGATTTTTTTTGCCATCTTTCGACTCGAAAGACAAAGAACGTAAAAGTCAACCCAAAAAAAATCATAATGCTGAATTGCAAGCATTGTTGGAAGAAGACGATATGCAAACTCAACAAAAAATAGCAGAGAGGCTAAATGTTGGTGGCCGAAACATTTGTTATCATTCGCATGCCATGTAAAAGATCCAGAAGGCAGGAAAAAGGGCACCACGTCAGCTGAACGACAGACAGATGGAAAAGCGAAAAACGGTGTGCGAAGTTTTGATTCCTCGACATGGAAAAAATACTTTTTTTGCACCGGGTCGTGACTGGAGACGAAGAAGTGATAAAGTTTTATCTCCTTTTAATAGGTACTGTCGTAGTTACAAAATGATGTAAGAGATTAGATTGTGAGACGACCTCTGTTTCCAGCTCAATCTCTTAAAAAATTATTCATTATTAATCTCTAATCTCTC